>JAALXI010000176.1:0-149622 GCA_012977755.1 Fusarium nurragi | reverse complement strand
GTGGGGGTGAAAGTGAATTGAAGACAGGCGAGGAAACTAGAGAGGGCAACAAGAGCTGCAGGTAGACCAAGATAGGCTGAAGCTTCAGTCAATGATTATCGGGAACAGGTTGAGAGAGAAAAGAATAGGATCAAGTTCTGGAATGAAGGCCCAAACTGAAATAGCATGAGCTCAATAGAGCATAATCATGGAAGCTTCCGTGGCTTCCTCTGCTTCCAAGATCGGGATCAGGATCAGAATCAAGATCAACATTAAGATCAGGATGAGGCGGGCTGTCTACGTAATGGCTAACTAATTGTTCCTGTGGCATTGAAACTCTGTGGCACAAACACAGTGAGACACAGACGCAGTAACGTTAGTGAGTCCAAGCCCTTCATGGATGTTTGCTCCTGTCTCTCTGTTTTGGCTGTCACCTCTACATCATCGCGATCCAGTGTGAAGCTATGTCGTGACGTCATGGGAGGGCTGTAGCATCTGGTGTGGAAGCTCAAGCTAAACACCAACAGGGATATGATATGGGCAAGCAAAGAGCAACGCAGCTTCTGAAGCCGGAAACTGAGTTGAGGAAAAAACCAAAAAAACAACAACGGGAATGTAAACCTTGTTGAAGTTTAGAACAATGCTCATGCCGATGGATTGGAGCTGTCATGATCATTAGTACCTGATATGGAACTCTACTGTCCGCCAAGTTCGATGTTAGGAAATGGACATAATGCCCCACCAAAACTGCCCTGTGCGTTGATGTGCTCCAGGGCTGGACAGGCCTAAGCTTTAGAGGCGGGAGCTTTCCAAAGAGGCTCCCGAGCACGTTGGAACGCGAGAGCTAGTTCGGTACTTGCGTCTTAGCAGTAAGCCTCTGCACTTTCCCAAGTACCGCCAACGGCATCGTCATACACGCCACATCATTCCCCAAGGCCGCTGCTTTCCCACTTTTGCTCCATCGAGCTGCGTCACTCACTCACAGAACGACACGACCCGGGAACCCACCTTTTTACCATCACTAAACTCGACCATCACTAAACTCGAGGCATAATCGATAATACCCTCATCCACCGAATCCCGCTTTTCCTCTGCACCACTCGTGTTTCCCTCTGCCAGGGATACCCATCTACGCACGACACAGCTTCGACTGTAACCCCGCTCCGAGGTACTATACTACATTCTTCGCGCCGTCGGGAGCCCGACGATTCAACGTTCGAGCCTCGCATGGCACCCGTGTCAATTATCACACATTTGCCCTCCGACAAATGAGCAATCGACAAAACACATAACAAGAACCCTACTTTTGCTTCCCCGGCCCGGGTTACGGCCACAATACCGCGAGAATGCTCGAAGGCCTTGTCGCTGGCCTGCTCAACAGGTTCCTGGGCATGTACGTTAAGAACTTCGATCCTGCCCAGCTCAAAGTCGGTATCTGGTCTGGCGATGTAAAGCTCCGCAATCTCGAGCTGCGCCGAGAGGCTCTCGACCAGCTCAAGCTCCCCATCAATGTCATGGAAGGCCACCTCGGTGAGCTGACCCTTGTCATCCCGTGGTCCAACCTGCGTGGTGCTCCTGTCAAGGTTTTTATCCAAGACGTCTTTCTTCTCGCCAGCCCGAAAGAAGAAGCCGAATATGACCAAGATGAGGAAGATCGCAGGAAACAGCGCCTCAAGATGGAGAAACTTGACAGTGCCGAGTTGCTCAAGGAGAGAAACCAGGAAGGTCTAAGCCAGGAGGAGCAGAAGAAGAGCCAGAGCTTTACACAAAGCTTGGTAACAAAGATCGTCGACAACCTTCAGGTCACGGTCAAGAACATTCACATCAGATACGAAGATTCCATCTCCGCACCAGGCCACCCCTTCGCCCTGGGTGTTACCCTTGAGGAGTTCAGTGCTGTCAGTACCGATGGCCAATGGAAGCCCACTTTCATCCAAGACTCAAACATCGTCACCCACAAGCTGGCCACTCTGGGTGCTCTAGCTGTGTATTGGAACACCGACTCGGCTCTTCTCGGCACTGGCAGAGAAGCTTCAGCTTCTTCCGAGGAGGTAATGCCACATGATGAGATGGTTGCCAAGTTCAGAGAAATGATTGGAGAAGACGCGCAAGAGAATGCCAATCATCAGTTCATTCTCAAGCCCGTCAATGGCCAAGCCAAAATCGAACTCGACAAATCGGGCGACATTAAAGTGCCCAAGTTTAAAGCCAACCTGCTGTTTGAAGAGATCGGTCTTGTCCTGGACGATGATCAATATAGAGATGCCTTGATGATGGTTGATCTGTTCCACTACTTCATTCGACATCAAGAGTACAAACGATTACAGCCCAAGAGTGTCCGACCCAAGGAAGATCCTCGAGCCTGGCTGGAGTTTGCAGGTAATGCAGTGCTGTCAAAAATTCACGAGCGCAACCGCAAATGGTCGTGGGATTACTTCCGTGAGCGACGCGACGACCGAAAACGATACATCGAACTATTCAAAAAAAGGAAGCAAGGCCATCAGCTCTCGGCCGAGGAAACTGATGCCATCAACACCCTCGAATGGAAGCTCACGTACGAAGATCTACGGTTCTGGCGATCACTGGCCCGCAATCAACTCAAGAAGGAGAATGCCGAAGCTCTTAGAAACCAACCACGCCAGCAGCAACAGCAACAACAGGGTTGGATCTCGTGGGTGTGGGGTTCAAAGCCTCAAGAAAAGATTGAGCAGAATGAAGAGAATACCCAAATGACTGAAGAGCAGCGACAAGAGCTTTACGAGGCCATCGACTGGGACGAGAAGAACGTCATCGCCGACGAAGTCGACGTTCCTCGCGAAGCCATCAAGATGTGTATTGAAACGTCTCTTAGCACAGGTAGCTTTACGCTGAAGAAGAGCCCTCACGATAATGCGGCAGATCTTCTCAGTCTGCATTTTGACGTCTTCAAGGCTAAGGCGCTGCAAAGGAAGGATTCTCTCCTTGCAAACGTCAGTCTTGGTGGTCTGCGTGTCAACGATGGTACCACACCAGACTCGGTCTACCCCGAGATCGTGAGAGTCAAGGATGCCCCTACCGAGAAACAGCGCAAGCGACTGTCCCTCGCCGAACTTGAA
Source organism: Fusarium nurragi (assembly GCA_012977755.1). NCBI lineage: Eukaryota > Fungi > Ascomycota > Sordariomycetes > Hypocreales > Nectriaceae > Fusarium > Fusarium nurragi. Next base: position 146,548 of record JAALXI010000176.1, on the reverse strand, counting down.
CAGCCAGAGGAGGATCCCTTCTTCCAGTTTGAGTTCGAGCAGAATCCCATCGAGCGCGAGGGTGACATCGCTGTCGTTGGAAAGATGAAACCTCTCGAGGTTATCTGGAACCCCAACTTTGTTGTGGGCATAGCCGACTTCTTCAGACCCCCTGAGCGTCACATGGAGTCCATTACAGCTCTCATGGAAAGTGCCGGTGCGACTGTTGAGAGCATCCGTGAGCAGACTCGAGCGGGTCTCGAGTTCGCTCTGGAGGAGCACAAGACAATCAACGCCGAGTTGGATCTCCAAGCACCCTTGATCATCGTGCCCGTCAGCATTACTACCGAGAACTCTACTTGCTTAATTGTCGATGCGGGTCATATCCACGTAAACAGTGAGCTAGTTGACCAAGGCACAATGAAGGAGATCCAGTCGAAGCAAAAACAGTCATACAACGACGAAGATCTAAAACGACTCGAGTCTGTCATGTATGACAAGTTTATTGTCAAGTTGACTTCGACTCAGGTTCTTATCGGTCCATCGATTGAGGCTACCAAAGCGCAGTTGGTTGAGAAGAGCGATGAGGCCCATCTCCACGTCGTGGAACAGATCAATGTGGACTTCGTCGTCGAGACTTCCATTCTGCCAAAGGCACCCAATTTGACCAAGTTCAAGGTCTCGGGACATCTACCAATGCTCCATGCTACTGTATCCGACACCAAGTATAAGAACCTCATGAAGGTCATTGATGTGGCCATTCCCAAATTCAGCGGGTCCTCAGCAAAGATGATGGAGGAACACAAGGAGATGTCCCGTCCTCGTCTCAAGAGTAACTCATCCAACCGGTCCCGAAGAAAGTCCCAGCGCGAGCGAAGACAGTCCACACCTTTCCCGTTTATGCAATCAGAAACAGCTGTCGTGCTTGATGATATGGATGAAGATGATGATGACTTCGAAGATGCGCAAGACGGGGGTGAATCTGAGCAGCTCCGGGTTCAGCAACGCATTTTCGAGTTCAAGTTTAAGGTCGACACCCTCAAGGGCTCGCTTTACCGGAGTGACCCTGACGGGCAGAAGCCTGACGCGTTGCTGGTAGAGTTGGTAGCTGAGCGGTTCGACTTGGAGTTCTATACCAGACCCTTTGACATGGTAGCAGATGTATCACTGGGCTCACTCACAGTTGATGACTTTGTGGACAATCCCTCTGCCGAGTTCAAGTCTATCATCTCGTCTGGTGACAGCGAGGACCTCAAGGAAGGCCGCAGCCTGGTTCATGTCAAGTTTGTCAAGGTCAACCCCTTGTCCCCCGAGTTCATGCCCGTTTATGAGGGCGTGGAAACCAACATCAATGCCGTAGTATCTACTATCAACTTGATTGTTACTCGAAAGACATTGCTTACCTTGCTGGACTTTATCCTCATTACTTTTACAAACAACGACAACCAGTCAAATAACAACCAGGCAATCCTTGATAGTGACGATGACGACTCGGAAAGCGTCGATACTGCCGTCGCAGTTGTCAACGCACCTCCATCAGGCGCTAGCACGGGGTCTATCCGAGTCAAGGTAGACCTGAAGAGTATCAGACTGATCCTCAATAACGATGGTATTCGTCTTGCCACCCTGTCCTTCAACAAGGCTGACGCCGGTATCTTCCTCCGGAGTAACACGATGCGTATTTCGGCGAGACTTGGTGACCTTTCACTTGTCGATGATATTAATCTCGGTGTTTCAGAGGAATCCCATCTCCGAAAGCTTGTGACCATTCAGGGAGACGATCTGGCTGATTTCCGCTACGAGACTTTCGACTCTAATAATCCCAAGGCGTACCCAGGATATGACAGCTCGATCTTCCTTCGTGCTGGTTCCGTCAAGGTGAACTTCGTGGAAGAACCATTCCGCAAGATCATTGACTTCTTGGTCAAGTTTGGCAAGATGCAGGCTCTCTATAACGCTGCCCGCCAGGCTGCTATGAACCAGGCCAACCAGCTGCAACAGAGCCCTAGCCGCTTCAAGTTCGATATTGTTGTCAACACTCCAATCGTTGTCTTTCCACGTGTGCAGCAGCCAGGCCAGATCGAGAGAGATGTCATCACCGCCTACCTCGGTGAGATCTACGCTCAGAACAAGTTCACTCCTCTTGACGACAGCGAGAATTCCGACATCGCCATGAAGCTGTCCGTAGGTATCCGCAACATCAAGCTCACCTCAGATTTCCACTACCCTGAGGGTGTTTCAGAGGAGCTTGAGATGATTGACCATGTCGACCTTGGATTCAACATCACTTATGCTGAGCACAAATCCGGCGTCAAGAGGCCAGAGACTGAGATCGAAGGAACCATGTCTGATTTCAATCTGCGCCTCACACAATACCAGGTCAAGTTCCTTTTGGAGATCTCCAAGTCGGTACCTGCTGCATTTGCTGGTGAAGGTGGCGATAACGAGGAGGCGGCTGCCAAAGCAGTCGATGAAGGTACTCTGCAACGCGCTCGAACAATGAACAGTGACGACAAGTCTGGTGATGACAAGACGTTGGTTGACCTTGGTCCCGAACTTAGCTCCGTTGACCAGGAGTGGACCAAGCTTGATCTTGTCTTCCACGTCAACACCATCGGTCTTGAGCTGATCAATGCACAAGAGAACGAGCCTGTCAATGACATTGCAAAGTCTAGCCTGTCCAGATTCTCGCTGGATGATACCAAGGTCAAGACAAGAATGCTTTCTGATGGCTCACTTGAAGCCGAATTGCTCATCCGATCATTCACAATCTACGACAGTCGACCACGCGAGACCAACAAGTTCCGCCGTATCATGTCATCAATGAACAAGGATGTGCAGCAGTTGATGGCCAGTGTAACAATGTCGGGTGGCAAGGAGAAGAGCTTAATAGCTATGGCTACCATCGATAGTCCAAGGGTCATCTTCGCGCTTGACTACCTCTTCGCCATTCAGAAATTTGCTGTCGAAGCACTGACTGTTGATGAAGGCAGCCCCATGGACGACGAGAGCATGCTTGAAGGTATAGCTGAGGAGTCAGACACTGATTCTATGCAAGTCACTCTCGCTTCACGTCCTAGGTCGGAGATCTCTCGGCGTCAAAGCGAGGAGGCCACCCAGCAAAAGGAGAAGAAGGAAGAGTCACCCATGAGCATCGCCTTCCGAGTTAACCTCGTCGATGCACAGGTCATACTGATTGCCAATCCCCTGACGTCAAGCTCTGAAGCCATTGTGCTGTCTATCAGACAGATGCTCCTCTCCCAACAACATGCCTTAACTTTCCAGATTTCCGAAATTGGAATGTTCCTGTGCAGAATGGACAAGTTTGAGACGTCTCGCCTGCGCATAATTGACGACTTTTCGGTTCAATTGAGCATGGATAGTTCTAAGCCAAATGCTAACGATATCCATGTGGATATTGAGCCCCTTGTCTTGAGACTGTCCCTCCGCGATATCCTCCTTGTGCTGCAAATTGTAAGCAAAGCCAGCGAGTTATCTGGCAACGAGCCGCCCAAGCAGGCCAAGGAGACGCCGGCCGAACAAAAAGCGCGGGAACTCCGAAATGCTGGAATGAAGCAACGCTCTGCCAGCGGGCGTGGTCAGTCCACTATCGCCGGTAGAAGCAAGGTGACAGCGACCAGTCACGCCGTAACCCACGCCGCCAACACCAAGGCCGGTAAAACATCTGAACAGGTTGTCCAGCAGAAGCTTGAGACGCTTTCCGCAACTGTGGATGGTATTCGTGTTGTTTTGATCGGTGATATACACGAACTTCCCATCCTTGACCTGGGCATCAAGAACTTCACTGCGTCAGCTGAGAATTGGTCCTCCAACCTGAAGGCCGAGACTGCCATTGACATTTACACGAATGTCTATAACTTCGCAAAGTCAAGCTGGGAGCCCCTCCTCGAGCCTTGGCAAGTTGGCTTCGGTGTCGCTAAGGATCCTATCTCAGGGTTGTTGTCGATTGATGTTGCCTCCAAGAAGGTATTCGATGTGACTATCACCACAGCTTCGATCGCACTGGCCTCCAAGTCATTCCAGTTCCTGACATCAGACGAAGATGTCTTGGACAAGCCTCGTGGTGTCGAAGCACCATATCGCATCAGAAATTACACCGGCTTCGATGTTGTCGTCCACTCAAAGAGCCCAACTAGTGAGGAGCCAATCAACCTTCGATTGGAGGATGGTAAGGAGGGACCTTGGAGTTTCGAGCACTGGGAGAAGATGCGTGAGAACCTTCTCACCGAGTCTAACCAGAACTACGTCTCCATTCAGTTGGAAGGCAGTGGTTTTGATCCTGTTAAGAACGTGAGACTTAACCGAGAGGGCGAATATCTGTATGGTCTCCGTCCCAAGACAGATGATGTGCTGCATCGTCTCTGTGTCGAGGTTGAGTTGGGAACCGACAACATCAAGTACGTGACTTTCAGATCGCCACTACACGTGGAAAACGCGACGGAGATTCCAGTCGAACTGGGTATCTATGATGCACAGGAGGGCCACTTGCTCAAAATTGAGAAGATCGCGCCTGGCGAGTCACGACCTGCTCCTGTTGGTGCTGTGTTTGAGAAGCATGTCCTCATTCGACCTGATGGTGGCTTCGGCTACCAGTGGAGTAACGATCACCTCTTCTGGAGGGACCTTCTCAAGAGACCTACCAAGCAAGTCGTCTGCAAGGGAGAGAATGGAGATCCGTTCTACTTCCAAGTCCATGCGCGCTTTGACAAGGCCAACCCACTGACGAAGTAAGTTTTGATTCACCTATGACTGCAATTATGCTAACGAAGGCAGGCAATATCCGTATATGAAGATCAAGCTCTCCGCGCCTGTGACCCTGGAGAATCTCTTGCCATACGACTTCAAATACCGCATCTACGACAAGAATACCAAGAAGGATTGGACGAATTTCTTGCGAAAGGGAGGTGTCAGCCCAGTTCACGTTGTGGAGCTTTCGCACTTGCTGCTCCTCAGCATTGACATGCAAGACACGGTCTTCAAGGCAAGCGATTTTGCCATCATCAATTGTGGAAACAATGAAAGCTTCACCAAGGAGTCTAAGCTTGTTGTCAAGGATGATCAAGGATTGCCACTGAGTCTTGCAATGAAGTACGTCAAGACTCCCAACAGTGGCGGTGCGTTCAAGATCATGGTATACAGCCCCTACGTTGTCTTGAACAAGACTGGTCTGGATGTTCGAGTTCGCGCCAAGAGCTTCCTTCAGCAGGCTAAGCCTGCTGCAGGCCAGTTCCCTCTCATGGACACATCCGACCGGGAACGGCCGAAGGCTCTGCCATTCATGTTCTCTTATGGCAATGATGAGGATCATCGCAACCGAGCTCTTCTCAAGATTGCGGACTCGGAATGGAGCAAGCCTCAGAGCTTCGAAGCTCTTGGCAGCACTACCGAAGTTGTGCTGAACTCGGCTACCAAGGACAAGGAGATTCACGTTGGTGTCACTGTGGAATCCGGTCAAGGCAAGTACAAGCATATCAGAGTTGTCACGATTGCGCCTCGTTTCGTTCTTCACAACAAGATGGAAGGAGAGATTCTTGTCCGAGAATCTAGCGCCTCTGGCTATCTCACCCTGAGCGAGGGTGCCCTCCAGCCTCTACACTTCATGCAAAAGTCAAAGGTCAAGCAGTTGTGTCTTTGCTACCCCGGTGTTAACAACCAATGGACGTCGCCATTCAACATTGCAGATGTAGGCACACATTATGTCAAGATCGCCAAGGCTGGACAACGCCAAAACCTGGTCAAGGTGGAAGTTTTGATGGAGAATTCCACGATCTTCTTGAACTTGAGCATGGAGAAGAAGAATTGGCCTTACTCGATGCGCAACGAAAGCGATGTTGAGTTCATGTTCTGGCAAGCCAACCCTAGCGTCGATGAGGATGGAGAGGAGGATCGAAGCGGCTGGAGACAAATTCGATACCGCCTCCCACCACGAAGCATAATGCCTTATGCTTGGGACTTCCCTGCTGCCAAGTTCCGTGAAATTGTTATTTCCGCGCATGGCAGAGAGAGGCACGTCAAGCTGGCAGAGATTGGTAACCAGGTCCCGATGAAGTTCTCCAATGCTCCTGGGCATCCAAAGATCGTCGACATCAACGTCGCTGCCGATGGACCAAAGCAGACATTGATACTCAGCAACTTCCGCGAGAGCAAGAGTATGTACAAGCCGAAGTCACTGGCTAGAACCAGTACCGGCCTGGAAGCTTTTGAAGTCAAAGACCAAGATACAGGTGCGACTTTCCGCGCCCAACTTAAGTTGGCAGGCATTGGCGTGTCCCTGGTCAACGCCCAGATGAAGGAGCTTGCCTACTTGACTTTCCGAGACATCCAATTGCGATACAGTGACTCCCCGCTGATCCAGACTGTCTCGATGGCGATCAAGTGGATTCAGATCGACAACCAGTTGTATGGTGGTATCTTCCCCATGATTCTCTATCCTAGTGTCGTACCCAAGAAGGCACAGGAAGTGGAAGCTCATCCATCGCTGCACGCTATGGTTAGCCGTGTCAAGGATGATTCGTATGGTGTGTTGTACATCAAATACGCAACCATTCTGCTTCAGGAAATGACCATAGATCTGGATGAGGACTTCGTCTTTGCCCTTCTTGACTTTACCAACGTTCCAGGCGCTAGCTGGACGGAGGTAGACGACAACGATAAGCTCTGCGATGAGGATCTCGAAATTCCCAAACCTTCGGGTCAACCAATTGGCCAAGATATTTACTTCGAGGTCCTCAACATTCAGCCCATGCAGCTTGACCTAAGCTTCATGCGAACAGAACGCGTCAACGCTGAAGACAAGTCATCATCTCGCAACCCCATCATGTTCTTCCTCAACGTCATGACCATGGCTGTTGGAAACGTCAACGATGCACCACTTCGATTCAATGCGCTCATTTTGGACAATGTGAGGGTAACTACAGCGGTATTGATCCAGAATTTCTCGAGTCACTACAGTCAGGAAGTTATGTACCAGATTCACAAGATTCTAGGATCTGCCGATTTCCTCGGTAACCCGGTGGGTCTGTTCAATAGCATCTCGTCAGGTGTGACAGACGTGTTTTACGAACCGTACCAGGGCTTGATCTTGTCAGATAAGCCAGAGGAGTTCGGTTTGGGCATCGCCAAGGGTGCCGCCTCGTTTGCCAAGAAGACAGTGTTTGGGTTCAGTGACAGCTTCTCCAAGTTTACAGGCAGTCTCAGTAAGGGACTTGCTGCAGCATCACTGGACAAGCAGTTCCAGGACCGCCGGCGTATCACAAGGGCTCGCAACAGGCCGAAGCACGCCCTGTACGGTGTCACTGCTGGCGCCAACAGCTTCATCACAAGTGTTGCATCAGGCGTTGGTGGACTTGCACGCAAACCTCTGGAGGGCGCCGAGCAGGAGGGTGCTTTAGGGTTCTTCAAGGGTGTCGGCAAGGGCTTCATTGGACTGGCTACCAAGCCGGCAGTTGGTGTACTGGACATGGCCAGCAACGTTAGTGAGGGCATTCGCAACACAACAACAGTGTTTGACGGTCAAGAGCTGGACCGCACGCGATACCCACGATACATTCCACAAGATGGCATTGTGCGCCCGTACAACCCGCGGGAGGCTCTCGGGCAATACTGGCTGAAGCAGGTGGACAACGGAAGATACTTTGACGAACAGTACATTGGACACTTGGAGCTACCCAAGGAGGACATGGTGGTGATGGTGACATATGCTCGGATCTTGCTGATCCGATCGCGACGTCTGACAAGCGAGTGGGATGTACCACTCAAGGATCTTCAAACGATCGCAAAGGAACGGACGGGTCTGAGCCTATCACTAAGAGGAGGAGCGAATGGGCCGTTCATCCCGATTGGAGAAGGCAGTGAGAGAAGCTTTCTGTACAAGATGGTTGGGGTTGCAGTGGAAGAGTTCAACAGGAGATTCAGAAGCGGCGAGTAAAAAGAGGATAGTCTATACGATTGAGGCTGTTGTAATCAGTTGGGCACAAGGCATGAGTGCGACGGTGTTTGGTGTTGTTGTTAGGTTGAGCATTGAATAAGAACACGAAGTATTTAGTGTATGCATACATCTTTTCCTGGTCTACTTGATGCAGGCAATTAAAGGTAGACGATGGGGGGGGGACAAGCAGGGACTCGTAATACAGGGCGCGGAAGTGGTTATCGTCAGCTACGCAAACCCGGTACAACGGTTGGCTTGAAGGCCCCGGGCGGGCCAGACCGAGATTTCAGGCGGAGATGGCCGATGGGAAGGAACACTTTCCAAGAAACTATAGCTCGAATGGAAGGAGATAGTAATAATGATTGAGACAAGAGCCTTGTTTATCTCTTGGAGCTGACATGACATGTGGCCCATGAGTGTTGAGAGGTGGCATGTGCAAAGACAGCCTCGGAGGGGGGGCCCGTTAGCTGAAAGCCTGAAGCTGGGGGAGGGACAAAAAGCCCGGGGAAAAGCTTATCAGGGCTTGAGCGATGGGATGCGGATGCAGTGACAGGGGGTGAGATAGAGTGCAAAGTCCTGGGGGAAACTGCTTAGCTGTTACCTAACGACAGTGTAAGCCAAGAGCAAATCAACAAGCACTGGACCTACCTAAAGAGCGATAGTCAGAGGCGAGGGGGAGTGCTTGTGATGTGACCCCATCAGGTTAGCACGGATGTGGCTGCTATGAGACTTGATGAAAGATGAAGGATTAAGGGTTAAGAATTAAGAATTGGGATTAGCGGCGGGCGGGAGTTGAAAATGGTTAATGAGAGGTTTCTGAGCTGCTGGTCTAGGCGTTGATAAGAAGGATGCCGATAGATATGGGAGATTGTTAGTGTGAGATAGAGTGGACAGGGAAGCCCAAGATGGTGACCGAGGGCGATCTACATAAGCACTGCACAATTGAGCTGAAAGTGCAGTTAGACTTGGTTCACGGTATCAATTCTAATCTGAGCTGCTCTGCAGGCTCTGACCATTCCCAGGGAGGACGGTTGGTCCGTCAGTGGAGCTCCGGGTAGCGTGCAGGGTGCATTGGCGCTTTGCAAACGTTCCAGCAACCTGCCAGAATAGGCTTGGAGGCGGCCGAGGGATGGGCCGGGGAGTGGCGATGTATACAGCGAGAGCCAGAGTAATTATGCATTTGTTGATGTTCTGCGGGTGCTACAGTATAGACATGGCAGCTCTGTAGATAACCCGGTTGCTTTGCAGCCGAATGATCAATGTCTTCTGTCTTCTGTCTGCTGCGTTGCGTTGCGTTGTTCTGCTATCATCTAGATCGATAACGTTTACACGATGGATCCCTAAACGTGGAGACGGCATGGCGACTCCGAAGGTAACGAAAAAGAAAAGAAGAAAAAAAAAAAAGAAAAAAAAGATGGAGCAACTGATAAGCTCGTCTCGTTCCAGCTAATCAATGTCCCTAGCACGGACTGGACTCGACTCAAAACTTGCCCGCGTGCTCACCTACCAATCCCAAAAACCAACAACCACCTCCTCAAAACGATCGTCGTTCCTTTTCCTCGTGTGTCCTTGCCTTCGTCCGGGGTATAATAGATGATAAACCAAGCGCCTCTGGCCTATCAATCCCCTCTCTAATCATGTTCTTACACGCCCCTGCCCCCTCCGGTATCACCAACCACTCCTAGAGGCAAAAAGAAATAAAAAATAAAAGGCTGCTCAAGCTTCCCTCGGTCTCTCGGGTTAAAAAAGTAGAGCCATCCCCACGTCCTTTTTCTCGACCCACGAAAAAATAGATCGTCTTTCTTTTCTGACAGGATCTCTTTTTCTCGTCTGACCTTGGCCTGACCCCGTCACTAGGGCTAATCGGTTCAAACAAAAACTGCCCTTGTCCCGCCTCCGTCTCAGGGTCCTGTTCTTTCTTCTCTTGTGCTTCACTGCTCAAGCTTTGAAGCTCCAGGCTCAATTCACTTTCGTGCTTTTGCTTTTGTTTTTGTGTCTGTCTGCAACACATAAGTCGCAATGGCTGACTCAGCACACGGCCACACCCCTCACGGGCACAACCTGGACCCAGCTCTCGAGCCCGCCCATCAGCACCATCACCAGCACCACCACCACTCTCCCCGCGTCGACGCCCCCGGCCACGATGATCCCGTCTACACGACTGGCACCACCGACGCGCCGGGCGTGGTCCCTCCCCAGCGTCACTCCCGCGACGTGGAGAAGGACAAGCTGTCTACCGAGAAGCACGCTCACACGCCCCCGGACTACAGCGACCACGAGAAGGCCGAGCCCGGCGTCGTCGACGCATCAGCCCGCACAAACAGCGAAAGCGGCGGCGCTGTCGTCGGCTGGCGTCGCAGGGCGGGTCCCCTGTACAGATACCGCCGGCCCTTGACCCATCTCTTCGTCTTCTGCCTCTTCACCGGCTGGTGGATCGCCTCTCTTGTCCTGCACCGCAGCGACAAGAACTGGGTTGTCCCCTTCCTGCTGTGGCTCGCCATCACTCTGCGTCTGGTCTTCTTCCACGTGCCCAGCCGTCATGTCTCCAACCCGATCAAATGGGCCTGGCGCCACAGCGCTGTCGTGGTGTACGAGGCCATCCCCGCCAAGCTGCGCACTCTCGCTGGCGCCACCGTCACCGTCGCCGCGATCCTCGTGGGCTCCTTCGTCTCTGAGGAGGTCGCCGACAACACGCGCGAGAACCGCGCTGTGAGTCTGTTTGGCATGGCCGTCTTCATCTTCCTCCTGTGGGTCACGAGCCGCGACCGCAAGGCTATCAACTGGCGCACCGTCATCGGCGGCATGCTCACCCAGTATGTCATCGGCCTGTTCGTCCTGCGGACCGGAGTCGGATACGACATCTTCCGCTTCATCGCCGACCGCGCCGCCGACCTGCTGGGTTTCGCGCGCGCTGGTGTTGCCTTCCTGACTGATGCCGACACGGCCGCGACCGGAAACTTCTTCTTCGGAGTCATTCCCGCCATCATCTTCTTCATCTCGCTCGTGCAGGTGCTCTACTACATTGGTTTCATCCAGTGGTTCATCATCAAGTTCGCCACTTTCGTCTTCTGGGGTCTCGGAGTCTCTGGCGCCGAGGCTGTCGTCGCTGCTGCCACTCCCTTCATCGGACAGGGTGAATCTGCCATGCTCGTGCGACCTTTCGTTCCTCACATGACCAAGGCCGAGCTTCACCAGATCATGACCTGTGGTTTCGCTACCATCTCGGGATCTACTCTTGTTGGTTACATTGGCCTCGGTCTCAACCGTGAGGCGCTTGTCTCCTCTTGCATCATGTCCATTCCCGCTTCTCTGGCCATCTCCAAGATGCGCTACCCCGAGACCGAAGAGACCCTCACCGCCGGTCGCGTGGTCATCCCCGACGACGATGAGCACAAGGCTGAGAACGCCCTGCACGCTTTCGCCAACGGTGCCTGGCTCGGCATCAAGATTGCCGGTACCATCATCTGCTCTCTTCTCTGCATCATCGCCCTGGTTGCCTTCGTCAACGGCCTCCTCACATGGTGGGGACGATACCTCAACATCAACGACCCTGCTCTCACTCTCCAGACCATCCTCGGCTACGTTCTCTACCCCGTGTCCTTCCTGCTCGGTGTCTCGCGCACCAACGGCGGCAAGAAGGGCGGAGATATTCTTCCCGTTGCCAAGCTCATTGCCGAGAAGATCATCACCGTAAGTCTCATCATCATTCCCACTTCTAACCCGCATCACGATAGTAACACAAGGCTTTCTAGAACGAGTACAACGCCTTCACCTCCCTCACCACCGACGACCCCACCTCCGAGTTCTACGGCATGTCCCCCCGCTCCCAGCTCATCGCCACCTACGCCCTCTGCGGTTTCGGCAACATCGGCTCCCTCGGTATCCAGATCGGTATTCTCAGCCAGCTCGCTCCCTCCCGAGGTGGTGATGTTGCCCGCCTTGCCGTCTCTGCTCTCCTCTCTGGTGTTCTGGCCACTCTCACCTCTGCCAGTGTCGCCGGTCTTGTCGTCACCGACCAGCTTTCCGACTTCACCAAGGCCACATGATGATTGGATTATGACGAGATGTCTTTGTTGTTTATTGTAAGAGAGAAAAAAGACGCCATGTAAAAATCTGGTGTCGATGATATGCTATACTATACCAATGCTATACTGATGCCACAAGTGGCACTGATTCAAGTTCGCTCCTCTGCCCAGTGAACTACATGCATGCTGTACTTGTCACTCTCAGTTTGCTATGTGTAAGTAAGTAAAAGAAGCAATGCCCAGGTAAGAACTAGACCCTGAAGTCTCCCCACCCTTGTCTGAGGCACAGGCCATTCCTGGTCATTGCCTTGCATCGGCATCTGCCACATCGAACCACGAAAGAAACACAGCGGGGCGCAGAAATGCAGGGACTCTAGAATCTACTCAGCTGGGTGAAGCGAGGTGCATTGGCCCAGGATGGTGTGATTGACCGATAAGCGGACTACATGTCCATGGTCGATCGGGGATCTGACGGAACGATACGTTATCTGGTGATGCCATCAGGTGTTGGTAATTGACAACCTTGGACCATAGAAAGAAACCGTCTATCAATGATACAAAAAGGTAAAACAAATGCTCAATTTAACACAATTGTTACATGTGCTTCATGTTCTATATCAATTAGGTATGAATTAAACCGTAATCATCACATCCGTATTTTCCTCATTACCCCCTATTACACTCACTTTATGCATGTATGTATGTATCCTCCTTAGCTGGACGGTTTGATCAACCTTTTAAACTCCTTTGACGTGCGGCTGCTCGACCCGTCGCCCTCTCTATCAGACGACTCCTTCTGCTGCTGTGCCTTCTCCTTCTCTTTCTCCTCCCTCTCCTTCTCCTCCTTCTCCTCTTCCTTCTTCTTCTTCTCCATGTGCTTGATGGCATCCTGCGTCAGCTCCTGTCTGTCCAGCAACTCCCACACGTCCTTCTTTCGCGTCTTGCGATCGCCTCTGCTGATGAGGAGTCCTGCTGTGATGTTGCAGGTGATGCTCACGCAGAGGATGACGGTGGTTATGGCGAAGGGACGCGTGTGGTAGTCGATGCCCCAGGTGCAGGCGCCCAGGGAGATCTGAAGACAGGAGTGGCAGTCGAGGAGGATGACGATGGCGATGAGGTAGCTCCGGGGGAAGGGGAAGTGGGTGAATGTTTCGTGGGGTTTGTAGAAACTGTGCGACTTGGCCATCTTCTTCTGGTGGTGCTGCAGACTCTTGAACTGAGCAAACGTCAAAGCAGGCTGGTCCGAGTCGGGACCGTTGGACTTGGCATGTTCTAGATCGACCGTCTCAGGGCTCTCGGGTTGGGGTTCAGGGTGGCTGTTAAGGGTGGCTATAGTTCCATCTCTCTCAGGATTATATCCCTGAGCGTCGAGGAGAACACGAGCTTGGTGGCCAGTCAGGTGCGAGTCTTCAGGGTCCGTAGCAACTCCCTCCGGTGCAATCTTCTTCTGGAGTTTCTTCCTAGGCTTCTTGCCCTCTTCGGCCCTCCTGATCAAGCGCGAGAAACGCCAGATGAAAAACATGTGGTATGTGTCGACAGCACGGAAGGGCGCGAGACCATCGCCCATGATGGCGAAGAGCGCAACAAGAACACTGTCGATGATGTGGATAGTGTAGATTTGCTTCTCGCCGACGTAGATCCAGCCGATGAGGAAGAGAACCCAGGCCAGACCGAAGAGCGTGATGAGGGTGGCGTAGAGCGTAACGAAGAAGCCCAGGGGTCTTCTGACGTACTGACCAAAACCCTTCATGCGACGCTTGAATCTGGCACGTCGAGAGTGCAGCATGTGTCGGACGTGATCATCCAACTCTGCCTTTTCCTCCGGCGTCCATCCTTCGAGGGTTGTTCCGTGGGGAAGGGCGGCGTAGTGAGAGTCGGTCAAGCGGGATGTGATGGTGTTGCTTCGCTGAGGACGAGGAGGGTCTTCCTCGATGGTCTCAGGAATGGTGGGTTGTTGGGGTTCCTGAGCGGCTTCGCGGCGTCGCTCTTCGGCTACGGCGCCTCTTGCCCAATCGGCTTGGGGGTCGTTCCGGGATAGGGTGTATGTTGGTCGACGGTTGATCCATTTGCCGAGATCGGGGACGAAGAGGGAGTTTTGGACGTTGGTAAGAGTCGAGAGGGTTTGAACTTCGGGGTCTGTATGTATCGTGTTAGATGATACGTTGCCGGGGTGTTGTGGGACAGAGTTGCTTACCGATGACATCTAGCCAGTCCACCAGGTCCTGGTCATATTCATCATCTCGATCACCATCTCGATTGCCCATAGGCACGGCCATCGCGTCTTCATCGCCTGGTCGTCGATGGTTCCCTGGCCAGAAGAAGCGACTAGCCCGTCGTAGCCCATTCAGACCACGTCTCTGGTTCATAGTCTCATCCGGGGCAGAGGCAGCGGGAGACATGGTGCGTGTCTCGTTATCGTTGAAACCCAAGTCAGCCATGCTCGGTCGTCCTCCCTCCTCTGTAAGTCGCGGCATAGCAGCCTGCGGCACTCGTCGGGAGTGACGAGCGAGAGCGGGATTCCCATCGTTGACTCTGGCACGCTCGGGTTGCGAGATACTGCGCGGCCGACCATCGTCGGCAAAGCCATCGAACTGGTTTTGGTTCGAAACACTGTGGTTGGAGTAGACAGACCCGTTGGAACTTCGACGGATTCGAATGCTAGGTTGACGCGATTGATCGGCGGGTCGCCTCCGCGGTGGCGACTGGGCTTGTTGATACGACGAAGTTTCTTGATACGAGGGAAATGCGGAAAGGGATGTCTGCGATGGAAATCGTGGAAATGATGATACAGAAGTCTGCGACTGTGCCGAGGGCGCTTGGCCCAGCGGGTTAAAGTAATCCGATGCTGTTTCCTCGACGGGTCCAGGACTGGCGGGGATCACATTCGAAGGGCTCGGCGAGCGACGGGCATCGTGGTCATCGTTGTAGCCAGGTTGGTCCGTTACCTGCAGATGGCCCGTAGCCTGGTGAGGGTTGTTGGAAGCCATGCCCGGGAAAGATGCATAGTCCAAAACAAAACAAAAAAAGGGAGAGGGGATAAGAAAAGGTGAGGTGAGGATGTGGTAATAGTAGACAGACTAAAACCGGAGTCAGGTCAGGGTGCAGAAAGTGAACCAACAGAAACAGGTTAAGCAGCGACAACAAAAGACAGTTTGGGCCTAGCTCCAGGTCGGATCAGCCGCTTTATCAGCGTCAATAGTGGCTTCTCATGCCCACTCAACCACTCAAGCAAGATTACCCTTGTGGTCGCGGCTCAAGTGGAGCCCTCTACGTCACTCGCCGCCGTCTTATCGCCAGCGCAGACGCTCAGACAAAACAGTAACTACCGTACTCCGTAGAGCCGGGATATCCGCCACAATGAGATTTCGGATTTTACTGATCTTCTGCTGATACTCCCGTACTTCCGCGGCATTATCGACAGACACTGTTGTTCGTCATGGCTGCTGTTGTCTCATGTTTAATCCGTTTACCTGCCAAACAGGCAATTCTCATGCCAAACAAAGCAGACCCTGTTAAATAAATTAGTCCGGCGATTTATCCACCCGCCAACGCCACAGCACAGACTTGTTAAAATTAGAGGCTGCAGCAATTACATCACATCCCCAACTTCTCTAGGGAACCCGGTTCACTTTCACCCACTCCTGTCGCTGTGCTTTTCCACTCGCAGGTCGAAAACACAGCTTGGCGCATGCTTTTTACTTAGTACATTCTTGGCTCTTGCTACCTCATTACTAAATCAGGGTTTTCTTTGAATCTAAGCTTACACACGTATCACCGTACACGTCGTTGAAGAATGCAGGCATCTCCATGTCAGTGTGTCTCACCCTATACAGGATTTTAATCTGCACAGATATTCGTCGCCAATGGATTGAACTAAGTGGCGTGATTAATGGATGTTTATAGTAAACACTAAGCTCTTCATAATCTTTAGAAATATACCTTAAGATTCGATTCGATTGGTCTGTGTACGTTAGTTCCGCTTGGAATATTACTTTTAGTTTTACAGACTCGCGCCTGACACAAGAAACATTGCGAACAGTATGAATATCACAAAGCAGAAAGGTAAAAACTGACCAACTTTTACAATCAGCTTAGGCACCCCTGCCGTTGTTTTCAACAGGAATCAACTTCATTAATATCACCATGAATAACCAAAATGAGCAAAAAGAGATGGACTCACGGGGAATTGAACCCCGGACCTTTCCCAAGCACTATTTCGAAGATGCGAAGGGAAAATCATACCCCTAGACCATAAGCCCTATCACTGATTGGTTACTAGAATTGTTTTGTAGTTGTTAATAGATCCGGTTTGCTATGTCTCAGCGCTAGCTACCTTACTAAAGCTACCGTAACGATTTGTAAATACACGACGCTTGGTGGATTCTTAATACGGGCATGAAACTACTCACACTTAATAACATCTTTCAACAAGTGCTTATGAGATTCTCAACCCTATCGAATCTAATTAAAGAAGTAGAATGGCAAAGAACAAAGTGATATTCAACGAGCCTAGTTGTTCACCTTGAACAAGCTTCGTTGAGGCAAGACGCTGGTGTTGGATTATATGTGAGGATGAACTTAGTTAGAAAGGTTACTGTACCACTCGGCAGTGATTTCTTCGCCATCACAACAATGAACAATATAGCACACGCTCAATTATCCTCGTATTCCCAATGTTTTACCCATCAACGCTACCGCTTCTCCAAGATGCTGGGTCCCGGCAATAACATGCCGTGGTGTCGTATCTTCCTCACCACAGCCACCCACGACAGAGGGTCAAGCACTCGACAACATATCCCCGTCGTCAAAAAAGACAGTTTGTGGCCATCGACAAAAACCATGGACTCACGGGGAATTGAACCCCGGACCTTTCCCAAGCTTTTATCTCTGACGATGTCAGATTGAAGATGCGAAGGGAAAATCATACCCCTAGACCATAAGCCCGATGATTATGTAAGATGTTTCTTATGCAATTCTATAATCGTCTGGTGAGCAGTCGTGGCGAGTGTGGAGTTTGGTGTTTTAAGTACATTGAAAGGGAATATCACCAAGTTCTGGAGCGTCGCCAACTTTATCCCGTATGCACATGATATGCCCGAGAACACAATGTTTTTAATTCCAGTTCATTAATAGTATTATTGCCCTACACTGGGCGTTTATTCTTAGTCCGTTCTGTCATCCTGTCCCTCTCCATTTCCTATCCAAACTTTCACATTTCAACAGCGCTATTACCATCATCTATATAAATCTTTGCCTCTCTATTATTTCCATCAGCTGTAAGCAGCAGCAACATCATCATAAGCTTGCTTCAACAACCCAACCATCTTATCCATCTCCTCCTCCGTGATCGTCAAAGGAGGAGACAAGATAATATGATCTCCCTTGTGGCCATCAGCCGTCCCAGTCCCCGGATAGACCGCCAAGCCCAGCTCAAAGGCCCTTTCTTGGACCCTAACGCCAAAGCGAATCTTACTATCAAACGGCGTCTTCGTTTTCTTATCCTGCACAAATTCGATACCCCAGAACAAGCCTCGACCTCGAATATCTCCCACAAACTTCAGATCTTGAAATACCTCGATCAGAGACTTATATAACCGATCTCCGAGTTTGGCTGAGCGAGATACCAAGTCATCTCTCTTGATAATCTTCTGAATCGCCAGAGCTGCAGCGCAACTCACAGGGTGAGCCTGATAAGTATGCCCATGGTTGAAACTCGCTGTTCCCTGCTTCAACGTATCGATTATATGCCTGTGAACGAGCGTCGCAGCAATAGGTGCATACCCTCCCCCCAGACCCTTCCCAGTCGTGACGATATCAGGACGCACATCGCCATCTTTCTCAAAGGCGAAGAATGTTCCACATCGCCCAACTCCACACATGACTTCATCGAGAATCAAGAGAATGCCATACTTCCGACAGACCTTCCCAACGCCTTCAAAGTACCCGGCTGGCGGTGTGATGCAGCCAGCTGTTGCGCCGCCAACCGTCTCTGCTATGAAAGCGATGATATTGTCTGGACCGACAGCTTGGAATTCTGCCTCGAGCTCGTCGACCAATCTCTGTGCGTACTCCTCCTCTGTCTCGCTGTCTTTCCTTACTCGGTATTCGTACGCGGGGCTGACATAGCTCACGTTGTCGAGCAAGATTGCATTCTCATAAGGGGCTCTTCGGGCCAAGTAGCTGCTCACGCTCATAGCGCCAATAGTATTGCCGTGATAAGCCTGCCTTCTTGAAACAAAGCGTGTCCGCTGTGGCTGTCCGTTCTCAACATGATATTGACGAGCGAGTTTCATAGCCGAATCCATAGCTTCACTTCCTGAGCCCACGAGATACGCCCTGGCCAAGTCAAAGGGCTCTCCCTCGAGAAGAAAGTTGGCCAGATCTTCTGCACTGTCCGTTGTGTAGGTCATGGTGTGTACGTACGACACTTTTGAAACCTGCTCGACCATAGCATCACGGACTTCAGTGTTTCCATGGCCGATGATGGCTACAGCAGCACCAGCGCAACCATCGAGGATCTTGCGGCCGGAGGCGAGTGTGATCCAGACGCCTGATGCGGAGGTGACGATTTCAGGAGCGCTGCGAAGAGAGCGGTGCATAAGATGGGGCTCTGAGGCCAGGGAGCATTGGAGGTCGCCCATTGTTGCGTTGGAGAGGTATGTGTTAGATATGTTGGGTTGATGTTGAAAAATATGGACGAAGAGAAGTGAGACGTATAACTTTATATCACAGCTGAAAGAAAGGTGGAGGCAATGTAGTCGACTTAATCGATAGAACCCCCTCGGGTTAGAACATTACGGTTCGGGTTTGGATACAATTTTCGGGTTACACTCATCTTCGGCTTCAACTTTAACTGACATGGAACATGCTGAATGTACTATCTAAGTTGCGTTTTCACCTACCACATTATCAATACTCGTCGAAAGAAGATGCGGATCATCACAAAACGACAAAAGCCTCCACCAATCGTCCCCCACGAACTCGCTCCCACCCATCGAACCCTCCAGAACAAGAAACCCCTCTTGTGCCTCCGTCCCTGCCTCTACATCTCCTGCTACCAATTGATGTAACTTCGAGACATCGTCACTCGCAGAGTTAACAGACGCTGAAGTCAGCGGATCAAACGTGAGACGAGGCATCCCCTGCAGCGGTGCCAGGTGAATAGAGTCCTCCAACTCTGGATAATCGTACCGCGAGCGCTTGACAAGCCTCCCCTCACTCACACGCGTCATGATGCTCTCCGCCGTATTGAGCACATCAATCCACTCCTCCGCCAGTCTCCAAACCTTCCCGATCCTCACAAGGCAAGCCATAGTCCTCTCCGCCTGCGCATTCGCCTCCGCAGTTTGAGCCTCCGAGAAGCCCATGAAGTTCGGGAACGCTGCGCCGTAGGTACTCCACAGCGTCGAAGAGAATGCGCACAGTCCGGAGAAGGGCGTACGGAGAGGGCAGCCTACGTGTTCCAGATCGGTGAGCAAAGCTGATATCTGAGTTGCGGCGTCGTAGAGATCGAATGTGTTTTGAGACCAGAAGTCATCGGGGCCTCTTGCTTTCAGGAGAGGAGGTTCGATGGGGCCGCGGGGCTTGACCTCGTCTACTGGACTGAAGGGGACGAATTCTCGGCAGAGGAAGAGGAAGCTATTGGCTTTGTCAGTATGTTTCAAGGTCTGCGTGTTTGGTTGGTTTACCTGACGTAGTACACTAGGTTGATGTATCCAAATCTCTCGGCTTGTCCACGCTGCGCATGCACTGACACTTTGGTACCAGGGTACTTCATAAGGATGTCTTGAGACTCCCTCCACTTGAGCAGGTTCTGCCTCATCTTATTCCACTGCGAAGTCTCATTAAAAGGGCATTGCTCTGGTTCCGTCATACCAGGCTGTCTTCTGCCACCTTCTGCAATCCACGTATGAACCCTCGACCAGATACGTAGACCCTGTATAAGAAGAACAAGATGATCATCTGGCCCGTAGATCCGCAGACTTTCATCTAAAGGAGAAGATTGGCAAGCTTGACCAAAGAGGAACTGCGTATCGTTGACGGGTAGAGAAAAGTGCATATCCTCATCAGGAAACATAGCCTGCCGCCTTTTCCCACAGCTCAATAGTCTATCCATCTTGAAGCACGTCCACAAAGTCCTCTTCTCCAGCTCCGAAAGCGTTTCCCTCTTACCACAGCTCGCAAAGCCAGTGCTGAGCAGCCCTTGGGCCATTCTCGTAGCGATACCGCAGTGCATCCATGCGTTGAAGCCATCGCCATCACCCCAGTTGCAGAGCGACAAGATGAGAAATGTCTGTATGAGAGCGAGGTTCGGACCACTCGTTACTCTCTTCTGTGCCTCGCCGGCTATGAACAGGGTATTCCGGCTATTCGTTTCTGCAGAGTACGTTTCTACATATCGATGCGACACTGCGACAATGACGAGAAGACGAAGTTTCTGGACGACACCGAGTTCATCCTCGCGATAGTCCAGATCATCGGCGTGCAGGAACCCAAACTCGGGGAATTGAGCGCGGAATAAGTTAATAGCACTTATAACCTGTGCTCGAGGAGTCTGATCAAAGACTTGGTTGACATCTTGCCAAACATTATCCGACGAGACGCTACCAATGCTTTGCGTCTGATTTATACTGACCCGCTGCCTCTTTGTCGGTCGCGATTTAGCCTGCGAGCTTTGACCCAGGACAGGGCCACTCAGGGTGCATGTTTCAGTATAACCACTCTTGACACAGCCTGCACAAGGGGGTTGGTCATCGTGTCTGCATTTGACCTTTGATTTCCTGTTTGAGGTGGTCAGACTTGACAGCCTTTACTTTTGCACCAATTGGCTTTACCTGCATCTACAGCCGCATTAGAACCATACCCTCGGAAGTTTCGAAGGTAATATGTATATACCTCTCACAAGCTATTGTCGTTCGCATTGTGCAATCGCGTTTCGATATGAGCTGGGTGAGATGTTCCAAGCGGGGCTTCGGGTTTGCATGATGTGAATTGTCGGGCCCAAAGCCGAGTCGGGTTTGGCAAAGAATGGTTTCGGGTCTGAGCTCACGTGCCTGGAGCTTACACCAGAACAATATCGTGGGATACGCGTATAAACTCGCACTCATCCATGTAAATCACCTTGAACCCGCGGATTCGGATTGACCTTGTTCGCCAAGGCTGTTTCAGGTCAAGATGTCGTCTAAAAAATGACACGAGAAAAAGTAGATTGGGCCTATCGGTCAATTTTGAGATGTTTCGTCAGGGATGAAAAGGAAGCTTAAACAAGACTCGACTATCAACAGTTTTCAGAGGCTATGAGTCTAATCTAACAGATCTTTGCTATCTTATTATCCCGCCAATAGAGACCCCGTAAACGTCGTACAATAGCTCATGGTTCGTTTCCACTTACTTCCATACCTTCCGGAGCTATGCTATATAGTACGAGCTGCTCGTCCTGTCTTTTGTTGATGGCGACAAGCTTTCTCTGGTAGACGCTCTCGTCCTTTACTCTCATTCTGTTCCAGACGCAACACTCGTTTATCCTACAATTCACTTCATCTAACCCCGCTCATTATATATCAACATGCGTTACTTCTCTGTGGCCGGTCTTATAGCTCTCGCTACATCGACTGTAGCCCACTCCTTCGACTCAGCCAAGTCAGATCTCGACAGCTCTGTGTGGCAAGCCCTCACTCCCGTCAAGGCGCGATCATGGAGCAAAATACCCCGTAACCGTCCTACCAAGCGTCAGTCCGGATGGAACCCGCCCTCCAACCTCGCCGGAGCTCTCAAAGAAGTCTGGGACCACGAAGTGGATACCTACACCGATGCTCTAGGCTTCAAGAACTATGGTTGGGACCAGGTCATTGCCGGCAAAGGCCAGCTCAACGTCTGCGTTCGATGGGAGTCCAGTGCTTCTGTCACGGCTGAGCAGCGCACGAAGGTCGCTACTGCTCTCCAGGAATCGTATACCAGCTGGATGAAGTGGGTTTCTGGCTGGGACAACTTCCCTTATGAGGACGTCAAGATCAACGTCGTTGGATGGGCTGTCAAGGACAAGAAGCTCCTCCAGGGCTCTACTGAAGGTCTCGATATCTACACGGATACTGACGCGGAAGGCATCCCGCAGTGCTCTGAGAAATGCGGTCGCTTCTTCCACCAGGACGGTGACTACAGCAGCTGTCCCGGAGGCGCCGAGCGACACTACGATAACTCCCTCTGGCTCACCGACGGCATGGAGGGTGGCGCAGGAGGCGATTGGGGCCAGCGCATTGGCCGAGAGTACTTCATGGAGCTCCTTGGTACCAAGAACATTCACATTCTCCAGCACGAGATTGGCCATACTTTTGCTCTTGATGATTTCTACGACTGGACGCCTACTGGCCAGGACAAATTCATCATGCTTGCTGGTTCGGCTGCTGAGGTGACTGACTTTGATGGTTGGATGCTTCGGAATTGGTGGTACGAGCTTTCGCGTGAACGTGGTTGGCAGACAGGCACTTCTGGGTCTGGGTCTGGTTCAAAGGCTGCTTCGACTGAAGATGAGACCTCTGCTGCCCCTGTTACTTCCAAGTCTACTACCACAAGACCCGCCTCTACCAAGACTTCTGCCCCTGCTGCTAAGACTGAGTCTGGCGTCACAGCTGCAGCCTACGCTCAATGCGGTGGTGGTGCTGGCTACACCGGCCCTAAAAAGTGCGCGTCTGGCCTGAAGTGTACCAAGCACAGCGAGTGGTACTCCCAGTGCCTCTAAATCTAGACATTAAGCTTATTTGCTCCATGTACATACTTTACTTTCACAACAACGATCTTGAAGATCGCAAGCCACTTAGAAACGTCAAATTGAACACAGTTGATATAGCTCTTGCAAGTATTGACTGTACTCGTTCTACTTATATCGAGCTTCTTATCTAAATAGCGCACCTTGAATCCTGTGAATGAGCAGATTTACGATGAAGCCCTCCTACGGGTCTGAAGACGTTACACAAGGGGAATGCTGGACCAACGGCCATCCAGAGAAAGAGAATAAGTGGCGTCGAAAGAGCCATGCGAGGTGTAGAAGCGACTGAGAGGAAGGCGATTCGATCGACGCCGAATTCAGATACCTCTTACTGTACTTTATCCTACTTCCTTGAGTTTATCTAAAATCGGGTTATAGTCTTTAGAAATATTAGCTTTAGTTGAAGCTGAAGAATGTTGTATGTTTGCTATACCCTTAAGCCTGGTTCTCGAGAGTTCGGCTAAGTAGGACCATGTTCTTGGCAGCTGAGGTTGAAAAGGACCAGTTCGGCTACGTTGCGGTAGTTACGTCTGGTGTCAAGTAGTTTACGTCAAGAAACAGAGTCACATTTAGAGATAGTCATATGACAAGCCTGATGTCGTTGCGAAGGAGTAAGATCTATAGCCGATGGCATAAGATAAGCCCGGAAAAGTAGATAGTCAGAATCATGACCCAGGAGGGTAATGATCTGACACCGCTTGACATAAATGCCGCTTCAGGGAGACTTCCCCGCAAACTGATAACGCGACAATCTCAGAAATTTAGACCTGGGACACCTGGCTCACTGTTGAACTATGCAGATCATCTGTAGCTCAAGACCCCTAAACAATGCGATTATCCCGTGTTTCGATCGCTTCCACACCCGCCTTCTCGGAGAACCTGACGTCCTCTTGGTGCACAATCTTGACATCTCCAAAGATCTCGTCGATCTCTTCGAGAGATTTACCTAAACATGTCAGAATAAGAGCTCGACTGTCCCGGGGACTTTCCTACCTCGAGTTTCTGGATACACAAGGAAAAAGACCAGCGCGCAGAGTGCGTTGGTCAAGACGAAGAGGATCTAGACAGTAGTTAGAATTGATGCCGGCGTAGAGACCACGGTGTTGCTCACGTAATACTTCCAACCTACTTCCGCCAAAGCAATCGGCGAGCATTGCGTGATGATCAAACTGATGGAGTAGTGAACGACTTGGACAATAGCATTGGCCTTAGCTCGCAGCTCAGTGGTGAAGACCTCAGGACTATCCAGAGTCAGCACAAGCCAAAAAGCCGTTCTCAAAAGACTTACGGAATGATCCATGTCATAGGCCCAAGAAGAGCAGAGTAATTCGCCGAGACAGCAAAAATACAAGCAATCAGGCCTCTCTGGGCCGCGGCATTGACAGGCATACCGGGAACCGCAGGGAACTTAGCTGCCAGGACAGTAATGATCAAGTAGCAAACCGAAAGCAGCGAAGAGCTGATGACAAGAATCTTCTTTCGTCCGATTCTATCGACGAAGAACAAGGAAAGAAAGCAAGCGACCGGTGCAACAGAACCGTAGAGCCCACTGACGAGGAGTTGACGATCCTGACTAAACTGGAGTGTGGCGTAGATAGCTGTCTGGTAGTACTGCACGAATGAAATACCAGATAGCATGGCAGCAGCCCAGACGAACGATCCAACGAAGAGCCGTTTCCTAAAAGCAGGAGTCTTGAGAAGTTCTCCCCACGAGAGACTTCCTTGAGCCTGCAACTCTTCAGAGATGTTGACTTGGATGATGGTGAATTCAGTGCGGCACCAGTCTTCGTTTGTTCCGTCGTAGTGATAACTACGAAAGGCCTCCTCGGCTTCGTCATGGCGGCCTTTGAGACACAGCCATCTGGGTGATTCGCTGAGAAACAAGACGCCGACGCCCAGGACGAGGGCGGGGATGCTTTGGATCGCGAAGCCGAGACGCCACTGGTTGGTGTTGTGCCATTTGCCCTCGGCGACGCCTATCCAGAGGGCGACGAAGAAGCCCCAGGCGGTCACTGAGTGTGTTAGCTTGGCGACTGACGGTGAAGGCGGATGTGACCTACTCATTTGGTTGACAGCGGTAACCTTGGCCCGCTCGTGAGTCTAAAACACACTTTAGCAACCCCTGCAGTGTTGGTTTGGACAGCGGAAGAGTGTACCTTGGCAATCTCTGCTCCGAATACAGGCGATACACCAGTGATGGTGCCAACAGCAAAGCCAACCAGCATCCGCCCGACAATAACTGAATCTTGTTAGGCAAAGCTGCAATCAGCTTGTACGTGGTCACTCACGCATTGCAACATGAGCAGCACCAGCCATGATAGCACCGCCAACAACACCCCATATGCAGCCAAACGCGATAGCCTTTCGGCGACCTAGCCTATCGCTGGTGATACCAACCGAGGCGCTACCCAACCATGCTGAGATGGTGTTGGTAATGGATTTCCGAGAAATGGGTTGTCTCACCTCCTGCTTGGTACATTGACACAATGGCGCCCCGAAGGGGAGGGTCTGGATGGTCGAAATGTGTGAGGAACGAGCCCAGGGCCAAGCTTGGGGTGATGATGCCCGAGTCGCTGGGGGCTTGTGAGTCAGTGCCACGACGGGCGTTGCATGTTGACTTACAATCCGTAGAGAAACCCTCCAATTCCGAGGAATATGGAAGTCAGAAAAGGCTTGCTCAGCCAAGCGTCACTCTTCATCGTTTCTACAACAAGTCCAAATGCCGACAATGCAGATATCCAGTTCTCTCGAAATACCTTCATCAGCCCCCGTACACGCTCTTTATTTAAACTCGGTGTATGATCAACCGACCTGCAAGGGTATTTCGCTGTCGATTAGCTCGCGTGGGGTTCCCCGGGTTTAACCATCTCGGCATAACCGGTTGCAGTTTAGAACGCGGGGTTGGGACGGGGAAGATCAGCTCGCTTCGAGGTCACATAGTCATTAGAGCATCCTTTAATGCATTCGTTATGAGTCGTGGACGCGGGGGTGGCTGATCGTTTGACATGGGTCGGCAATTGAGTGTGGCAGTTGGAGGAGTTACAGCTCGATCATCTCTCATACCAACTTATTACCGAGTGGTGACCGACTTACATCTTGATACAGGCGTCTGAGGAAGAGCCGCTGTCAAACCCCTTGTTTGATGATATAACCTGTAACTTCAAAATATGCTGATAAATCTCATCGTCTACGCCGCTGTGGCCGCAGGCCTAACGTATCTGGCCCTGATATTCCCAAGGGTATGTATCATTCCACCAATAGTATCCCACGCTCTGCCAATTCCTAACTCAACCCAGCTACAACAAGAATGGAAGCTCTACTCTCATCGCTCCCAACTCCCTCCAGGCCCCAAGACCATCAGAACCGGCATCCGAAAACCATGGCTCTGGTTCCAAGAACTGAGCCAGCAATATGGCGACGTTGTCTATCTCCAGCTGGGCCCTACGCCAACTATCATCCTGGGCTCTGCTCAAGCAGCCTGGGATCTTCTCGAGAAGCGCGGCGCGGTGTTCTCCTCTCGTCCACGATTCATCATGGGTGGCGAGTTGCTATCGGGTGGCATGAGAGGTCTAATGGCTCCGTATGCGTCTTACTGGAGACGGTGGAGGAAGCTATTGCATAGTGGGTTCATGCAGCGGCAGAGTGAGAAGTATCGGCCGATTCAGAGTCTTGAGTCCAAGGTTTTGCTGCATGATCTGCTCAAGACGCCTGCTGATTTCAGGATACACTTGGAGCGGTATGCTGCATCTGTGATCGTCACTGTTACCTATGGACGACGCGTTGAGGATGTCAGGAATGATATCGTGGTGAGGAGAAATGCCGAAGCCATGGAGCGTCTGACTATGGTCAAGTAAGTTTCTAAACTCCAAGCCAGGCTTTTGCTAACGTTGCTCTAAGTATCCCTGGAAAGTATGCAGTCGAGCGGTACCCTGCGCTCAAGTACCTACCTAGCTTCTTGGCTCCTTGGAAGGCCCAGGTACTCCAACAGCGCAAGAAGGACATCCAACTCTACACCGAACTTATGGATGAGGTTCGTGATAAAATTGCCCGAGGCACTGCGCCGAACTGTTTCGCGAAACATCTACTTGAAGAGCAGCATAATTTCGGCATGAGTGATCTGGAAATTGCCTATACTGCAGGATCACCTTTTGGCGCTGGTGTCGAGACAGTATGTCCACTCTTTGGAAACTGTCACAAAAAAGGCTAACGGTACCGGCAGTCCGCGGGATCACTTGCAAGTTTTCTACTCGCCTGTGTCAATTTCGGACCTCAGTTTATCCCAAAGGCTCAGGAAGAACTCGACCGAGTTGTAGGAAACAACAGACTTCCTACCTTTGATGACCTGCCCAAACTCGAGTACATCAGGGCCATTGCCTCGGAAACTCTCCGATGGAGACCTGTGGCTGTACTTGGAGGAACGCCTCATGCCAGTACAGCGGATCATGTATACAGGGGCATGTTCATCCCCAAGGGAAGCACCATCATCGCTCCACTCTGGACTCGCAAGTCTCACACCAGATACCCTCTGAATAACACTGCTAACACTGCCAGTTCATCTGAACGAAGCCGACTTCCCAGAACCTCACGAATTCAGACCCGAACGCTTTATGCAAGAGCGTGAGTACCCCGGCACACTCGGCCACAGCGCTTTCGGCTGGGGTCGGCGAATTT
This sequence comes from Fusarium nurragi, assembly GCA_012977755.1. Lineage (NCBI taxonomy): Eukaryota > Fungi > Ascomycota > Sordariomycetes > Hypocreales > Nectriaceae > Fusarium > Fusarium nurragi. Next base: position 119,163 of record JAALXI010000176.1, on the reverse strand, counting down.
GCCCAGGATTGCACCTCGGAGCTGCATCTGTAACGCTCAACATTGCGCGTATACTCTGGGGTTTCGAGATCAACCCCGAGAAGGATGAGAAAGGGCGGGATATCGATGTTGATATGTAAGTTGGCTGAGAACCAGTGCATCTGGGGGTTTGGACACTTACAGTTGATAGTTTTGCCTACTCAGAGGGGTTCAACTCAAGCCCGTTGCCGTTTCCTTGTTCTATCACACCTCGCTCTTTCAAGCATGCCGAACTCATTGAGAAGGAGCACGAAAAAGCTTTGGGGGACCTGGTTGAGTATAGTGCGGTTACAAGTAAGGTCTCCTGAGAAGAAAGTGCTTAGTGTTGGCGTGAATTGTAAAGACAATTTGGGCCATAGAATTCTGACGGATACGATATGATAGTCTGCGTAGCTTGTTGGGCAGAGGAGCATTAATCACAAGCATTGACCTGTTAAGGCACTGATATAAGATTGTTGTCCTAATTTGATATCCTATTGAGCTGCCTTGTGTATTCATACCGACGGGTCATAGGCAGTTCAATCATTCGCTGACAGTAATCAGCTTCTTCAACGACTCAACAGCATCCTCCGTATACTCATTCATATCCGTCCTCTCGCCCTTGATCCCATCAAACACCTCCACCGACAGCCAACTCCTGAAGCCAGTCTTGAGCACAGCGTGCAACATATCCTGCACCGGCAAATATCCCCCATCGCACGGCAACGGTCTGTAGTCGTGACTCCACCGGCACCTGGGTCGGCTTCCATCTTCATCCTTCTTGTCCTCGATAGGCGGATCCATCTTGTACGCGTCGGAGATTTGCAACAGATAGATTTTATCGGCGGGAACAGTGGCAGCGAGTTCCTCAAGGCTCCTCTTCCAGCGCGTCTCGCGCTCTTGGTGGCTGCTTGCTTCGACCAAGCCACTGGTTGTGGTTGGATCCCCCCATTCGAGACCGGCGGATTGGAAAGTATCCAGACACAGACCGATGTTGGGTCTGTTGGCCTTCTGGACGATCTCCCAGACTGTCTTCCAGGTGGGAGCGTGAGTGGCCCAGCACCAGTTCTCGTAGGCGAGGCTGAAGCCCTTTTCGGCGAGGAGGTCTGCTAGCTCTGCGAGGTCGGCGGCCAAGTCATGGAAAGAAGATGAGATGCCTTCCGAGTCGGATGAGCCCACCTGAGACTGCGTGAGTAATTGGTTAAACAACGAGATATCTTGAATAATGAAATTACCTGAAGCAGTGTGATGCCAGCTGCCTCCATAACCTTGATCCATCCGCGCGCCTTGTCGAAAGCCTGCTTTCTCTCCTTATCATGCTCCCCCTTGTTCCAGCCCTCAAAGTTTGCGAATGGCTGCAGCATCATAATCTTCAAGCCCAGCTCATCCGTCAACGACCTGATCTGCTTCGCGACATCGGCAATAGTATCATAGTCATCCTCTTTCGGCTGCGATCCGCCGAGAAGCTCCCCGTAGCTGAGAATATCCGGCATGGACAGCTCTATCCCGTCAAAGCCTGCTTTTCGGATGGCGCCCAGCTTATCGGGTAGGCTGGCTTTGATCTTCATGGGGATGCTGCATGATGCGAAGGAGATTGGGATATCAGCTCCTTGATATTGGATGACCATTTTGGCGATGATGTTGATTTCAAAGCGAGTTGGAGGACGTAGTAAGAGGTTCAATTCGTGAGTTGTCAAAGTTGATGTTGAAATGCTCCACGGCGCTCAGGATAAAAAGACGTCTGACCATGGTTGACGTCATTATGGCCGTCATCATAGCTCCATTTATCGCGGTTGATATTTGACCACAAATCAACGTAATCCTGCAAATTGAAAGGTTTTGACGGAGAATTATCAGCCTTCTTGTCTAGGACTCGGTCAATGTGTGCTCAAGAGTCACCCAGTATAAAATAATTCCTTGTAATATGCCCTAACGTCTATACCGTGTTCTTTCCCAATCCTATCAAAGCCATATCATTATGCCCTCTCTCAATTGCCCATATTTCGTTTCCATCGAATTGCCTTTCCACCCTCAACATCGTGTACATATATATCCTCATCCCATAGCTACCACTCTCTAGTCTTCGATCTCCAGCCTTTTCTGCGCCAGCCGCAAGAGCCAGTTCTTCTCCCCCACCTTATCCTCATACATAGACAGCGTCTCGCTGACCGACTCCTGCAGCCCAATGGCCGTCTTCTTCGCATACTCCAGCCCGCCCGTGGCCTTGATGTCGTCCAGCGCGAGCTTGCGCATCTCTGAGCAGAGACCATTGCCGCACTTGCGCTGCTGCAGTATGCTGAGCAGCCGGCCTTGCTGAGGCGACTTGGTAGCGAGCGCGTGGATGAGCGGGAGGGAAATCTTGCCTTCGCCGATGTCTTCGGCGAAGCCCTTCTTCTCGGCGTACTGCATGAATAATTTAGCTTCAAGAATTATGTATGTATGTAGATGGGGCCCACAAACCTCTGCGCATTGGAGATTCTTGTAATCGTCACGGGCCTGGAAGAACCGACCGAAAAGCTTCATCAGGAGACTGGCATCGAGACTTCGGTGCTTGGTGGCTTCAAATCGCATCAGCTCAGCCAGGAGCAAGAAAAGACTCCCAGTTTCTAAGTTCAATGTCAGCAAACAAGAGTATACTCAGATGTAGAAGTTAATATCTGTTACTTACTTCCGTCAACCATGGTAAAATACTCTTCCTCTGTGGGTATAGCAGTATGATAGGTCCAGTAGAGATCCATGCCTTGGCCGATGTGGCCCTCGATGAGCAGATCTACCAGCAGGCGTGTGGAACGAGGCGAAAGCGCTTCTGCGGCTTTCAAGGCCTTGAAGATGAGTAGACTGGCCGTGTTGATGGTCTGGCTGACGCCAAAGACAACATGAGTCGCTGGATACCCTCGTCTCAGGGGAGAGTTGTCCTCGATATCATCAAACCTTGGGGGTTGTGTTAGTAAGGGAGAGTGTCTGGCTCGTTGTAGGTCATATACTTACATGAGCGAGGAGCTGTGCAACAGATTGGTAACATGGCGAATGACGTTGAGAGACTTCTCGGGAACCTGGTACCAAACCTCCAGTCCGTCTATGACTGCATCCCGAAAACCCTTGGAAGGCATCATCTCCAAGTACTTCTGTGGCTGCAGGATCATCTAGAGACTGTCAGCTTTGTCACATCGTCCTTGCAGGACACGTACATCTTCGTACTGGCGGATCGACCATGTTTTGCCAAGTTGAGATTCTTGGACATCAGTTCCCACGGAAACGCGAGGTCGGTGGTTATCAGTCGATCCCTCTGACTCTTCTGCTGTGTGCTGCGGATTTGAAAGGTCAAGATATCTGCGATCATGCAGGACCACGTCAATCTTGTCCGCCATGGCCGCAGCGTTGACCGAGATGGGGCGGCTGAGACTTTCGTTGTCATCCTCGGACATGTCGGCGCACTTTTGCCGCAGAGCCGGGTATACATCCTCAGCGCCAGCCATGTAGCGCGCCGTGGTCATGCTCCAGACAAAGTTACCCGCCGTCACAAGATCGAGGAGCTCCAGCCACTGACGTGTCTTCTCAGTGGCAAGGCCCCTGGCGACGAAGTCTTCCTTCAATCCGCAGTACCTGGCCTCACGGGAAATAATCTCCTTGCGAAGCATTTTCTTGCCCTCTTCTCTGTCAACCGAGTACCAGTCCATGAAGAGGAAGATAGCGTTGGCTATCACGCCAGTGGCCCCGTTGGCTTGGTAGTTGCTCCATTCTTTCTCCCACGAGAAGTAGTCGTTGACCAGGACCCAAGAATCGTAGGCGGCCGAGGTGATGTGAGCCGTCTTCTTCTCCTCGTCCGCAGAGAGTTTGAAGTCCATTGAAAAGGACAGGAGGCTCATGGTCCAGCTACACGATGACGCTCGAAGTTAGTCAGTGCTACCCAAAAGTGAGTTGACGTACGGGCACCCAGCGTCCACAACACGGACTTTGAGATACGGGTCCAGGGTGGTAAACTTCATGTCTCTGATTTGAACGAAAACGTCCGACATTTCTTTCCATAGGCGCAGAGTCTCCTTCGCCTGTTCCTTGTCGACTTCCATGAGCTCCATGACCATCTTGGCCTGCAGCTGGCGACGCTTGACGTGGTCTTTCGATTCTGAGCTACGGCCAGTGTCTCCGCCCAGAGTCAGGCCTTCCATAAGCTGGTGGTTCGTTACTCGAAGCTTCTCGTCTGTCAGAAGCTGTTTTTCTCGTAATTCGATTTGGGGCATGGGGTATTGCTCACCTGGGACTCATCCTTATTCTCGGCGTACTCAACAACTACACATTCCCGATTTAGCGCACGCCAACAAACCTAGTAATGATCCTTGGGGTTGCTTCCTACCATCATCGTGTATGTAAGCATACTCAACCATGTACGTCGTGAGAGCAAGTCTCTCGCTCAAAGCCTCGCACGCACATAGCGCAGTAAAGTTGCCAACCACGGGGTTGATGCAGCCTACTGCGTAGCTGTGGACATCCTTATTGCGGTCCGCTCCAGCCCTGGCCGCAGTACTGGACTTGAGGAAGTCGACCTGGCACTGCCACGAGCCCGCGTCCGAGAGGCGGACATCACGATGGATTCGCGGCGCGAAGCGAGTGAAGTATTCTTCCCCTTCGTACACGTGCTTTGGCAGAGGCAGGGAGTTGCGGATGAAGGAGTGAGCGCCCATAGTTGTGTATATGAGAATGGGGATGGTCGCTAAGAGTCAAATGTGGTGGTTTGTACGAGGTGAAAGAAGATATTTCGATTGACAGAACTATGCTTTATATATCCCAAATATGATCCTACCTTGAACGGTCTGGCTTCCTTGCTACCTTGCCAAACAACATAACGACCTGAGCCACGGCGAACGGCGCCGGCCGTAGGTGAGCACCTGTGACCCTGGCGCATCGTGTAGAGGCTCTTTTGCCAGAAAAGGAGTTGGACTGCAGTATGACGCAGGTCTCCTCGTAAATTCATGTTTGAAACTGTGGCTTTGAGTAGACTGCTTAACTAGCTGCTCTGGGTGGACAGCGGTCAAGACGAGTCAGGTTCACGCTCTTCTCAATACGTGTAAGCCGTATCGAGGTTTTGCTCGACAACTACAACTTTCGAGACCGGACAAGAGAAAGCATCTATTTCATAAACCGCCCTTGGCAGGGCTTGGGATGTCGCCCTGAGACAGCGGCACGGGTCGTGAGGCTCCCGAGCCGTGCCCGCTCGGGAGAAGGTCTTGACGGCTGTCTGATTGGTAAAGACTGGCCTGCATAATCTTGCTCACAAGAGCATTCCCGCATGTCATTGGGTGCCAGCAATGATTGCTGTCTTGCCTCAGCTGAACGCCTATCAACCAGCTAGCCCTATGTGGAAGAAGATCTCATAATCAGAGTCTCCACAGGATCGACGTCCCATAGTTAGCTTGACATGGAAACCACTTAGACTATCGATTTGAACTAGTTGGGAGCCGGAGCAAAGACGCTGCATGTCGCGTAGGAAAGGGATTGGACTTAACTCTGCTGATTCGCTGCGAAACCGTCTCCATCAGGAATCGGCAGGGGGCGTATCTTTCCTGCAAAGTATACGTCATCTTCTAGTTTATCTTCGAACACACTAGCTATTAATATTTCCCCATGACCTATTGGAACCTCTGATGCGCTAGGAAACTCCGTTAGAGTTTTGCCATTCCTATTGTGGCGAAGATACGATATTTGTGAGATCGGGAAAACAACCGCCTGTGATCTATGACGGCATATTCCCTGCACTCAGAAACAAAGAAATTCGAGCCGCAAGAACAATTTCCAAGTATCGCATCTGTGGATGCCGCTAATCGAGAGGCTGGTCTGAATTTAGATAGACACTAGGTCTAATCATCGGGATTCAGATCGCCCCCCTTACAGGACCACCCAGAGACTTAATGCTTAGTTCAATAACTAGACTACTGTAGCTAGGTAGTACTCCAAGCTTATTCGCCCAATAATTCCCCGGCTGGTCCACAAGTCGGGGGCTCTGCCGCTCCAGAACCCGGTGGTTAGGCTCATGTCTCGGACGGCACTCACTACACCGAGTGGCACGGGAAATAGCGCAGCTTCGCCGTGCCAATAGCATGTCGTTTCGTCTGCACAGCGTGTATTCTAATAATATAGTGTCTTGTAAGTTAGATATCAAGCTGCACAACCATTCAGAGACGGTGAAAGGTGTTCATAGTCTTTGTAGTACACTTAAATTCCTTCCCTAAATCATCACTGCAGATATTATTAGGTTTCGTTGCTTTTTGGCAGTCTGGATCGGTTGTAGCTCGCGAGGGCTTCCTAAACAAAACCACAACAGAGAAGCCCTATGCAAGTCTTTACGCACCTGCACGCGTCAGCGACCTGTTTGGTCAATGCATAACTTGCTAGTGCTTGTATATGCTTGAATCTACCTTTCCCTCCTCAATACACCGCCCGATTCCCCTGACCAGATGTTTGAGCCGCCAGAGTGATATCGTGGAGTACTATATCTCCCAATTGTACGGCTAACATTAGCGACCGAGACACTGTGACGGTCCCTATAGTATTGCGCAGTACACCGATCTAATTAGCTTCGCCCTCTGAAGATCGCATTCCCTTCTCCTTCACTTTCCCAAAGAACATGAGTTCCTCTGCCATGGCTCGCGTGCCCATATCCAAAGGTTCTTCGGTAGGGTATAAGGCCTCAAGGCCGATCTCACGCACATTCACTGATTGCCCATCCTTAGTTCCAATCATCATGATTTCGACAATGTTTCTTCCCCCGTATTGTGGCTCTTGAAGGACACGCATTGTCAACTCGGCGACATGCTCCGGCTCCAAGGCGACGTTGCTCGCAAAGTACAGGCGGGTTTGCATGGAATGCATATAACCACCCATGCTGGCGACAAATAAGAGGTTTCCTTCAACCTTCGGATGTTGCTGCCCAGTAGTCAATAGCAAGCTGCGCCAATCGAATTGGGCCGATGGTATTGACCGCAAAGGTTTTATATTGGCCGACGCTGGCATCTTCAGGGTCTTCAGTGAGTGGCGAGATCCCAGGGGGGGTTCCAGAAAGAGCTTGATGGAGGCTCGTAGACTCCTGCACTGTTGATTACAATATCGATCTGGCCGAACTTGTCAAGAGCGGTCTTCCCCAGTGCTGAGACTTGACTCCAGTCCGACATATCTGTTTGGCAAAATATGGCTGGAGGCTTATTACCGGAAGTCGGCGGAAAGGAATGTTTGCTAATGAGAGCCTCGGCTTCTGGGCGGAGGCGTACGTCGGCGATGGCGATGGCGACACCACATCCTGCGCTGAGAAGTAATTAAACGATTGCAAGGCCGATACCTACGGCGTTGGTTAGTGTACGGTCTTCCTAGGTATTCTGCTGCTGCGTGTTTACTGACCAGAACCACCACCAGTAACAATAGCGTGCCGATGCTTCACAGAGTAAGACATGATTGATGATTTACAAGCGGGGGTCAACCACACAAGAGGAAATAGAGCAACAGGAGAAAAGGCTCTTTTAAGAGTCCCTGGCATTTATCTTTGTATTTAACCGTTCAAGTGCAGCCCTGAGCTAGTTATACATATGGTCGGCCAGGTTACAACAAAACCCCATGTCTTGTCGCACAAAACCGTGTATCCTTTGCCTCGTTTAAACTGGAGGTGATTTCAATTTGTTGCAATTGAAGTTAGCCGGTCTGGGCTGCATAAGATCCCTGTGGTTTCAGCGTTCCTTCGACGAAGCAAGGCATCGTCGTATGATGATAGGAAGCTTGGGATTTTGTGATTACTTCTGGAATGACCAGAACGATTTATAGCTCTTTGAATCTTAAAGTTCGTTGATATGGATACCGAATAGAGAGTTCAAACGCCATCGCTAGCTGGTAGGAATGATAAAAACATGTATGATTTGAGACCTCCAGCGTGAGGAAGAGGGCTGGTGGGCAGGACTTACAGGGTCTCGGTGAGCCAGGATACACTGCCGCATGCATGATACTGCAACAGCCGACATGATCCTTCGGAAAATTCCAGGGATTATAAACGAGGTGCTCCTACGAGCAGGATTTAACCTTAGTTACCAACGGCATGGAAATGCAGTCCCCTTAAGCAAAGACATTGTCCTAGCCGTTGTCTGTCTTTTACCCCTTTGAGCATCATCGTCGACGACTATACGCCATGAATGCCGACACCGATTGGAAGTCAGTTCGACCTGAAGGGCTCGCGCTCGCTCTATTTGTCACCACTGTTATTCTTTCGATTCTCTTCGCATTCGTCGTACTTTTACGAACCTATATTCGAGCCAGGAATGGATCCATCGGAACTGATGACTACCTCATGTGTGCTGGCTGGGTAGATATAACTTTAGCCTACGACTCACGATGATAGTAGCGCCTGGTGCTGACGGAAACACAGTTGAACTATATGGTGCACAATGTCATCGTCGTCATCGGATGCCATAGAGGTATTAGCACAATTCGACAAAACCTCGATACGAGGCAGGTATAAGAAGGCATGAAGGTTCGCCGCCAATTCCATCATGTTGTTCAGAATCTAATCACAAGTGTTTTCAACAGTATGTATTTCTCTGGCAAATCTTCTACGCAGCAACCCTTGCTCTCGTCAAATCGAACATCTGCGTCACCATTCTTCGAATCGCAACCGGCAAGTCTTACGTATGGACACTTCGGGGCCTTATTGTTCTATCGGCCTTGATGAGCTCGGCTGGATGCGTCGTTATTATGGTTCAATGCAGGCCAATTCCAGCGTTCTGGGACCAATCGAGGGGAGTGTGTATCGACAAGATTCTCCCTACCGTCTTGACATATGCGGCCTCGGTATCCAACGTCATTACGGATTTTGCTGTTGCAGCCATCCCTATGTGTCTTGTGCGGAAACTACAGATGCGAGCCAAGTTAAAATTATTTACCCAGCTGATCATGGGCCTAGGAGTACTGTGAGTTGACCCAGTTATTCTCTGGCTTTATTGTCGTTCAGTTGTAGTTGATTAACACAGATACTGTACAGGGCATCAATTGCGAGTATAGTCAGTGTCCCGTATTCGAGTCTTGTTTGAAACCCGACAACTTCATTTGTATGTGGAAATAGCTTCGCTGGTTCTGGGTGTATGCAGCTAACCAGGAACGAAATACGCAGACCAAGTAGGAAACATCATTCTATGGACTGTGGTTGAATGCGGCGTCGGCATCGTCGCAGGTTCCCTCCCGTCATTGCGAGCATTCTTTAAGAGCCTCGCCAAAGACAAGAGTACAAACGACTACAGCGCATCTCATGATACCGACTTGTTGACCATTGGTCGAGTTCGGGACAGGCCGAGTCGCACGGATGCTATTGAATCAGGGCACCATTCGCCCACCAGCCGTTATGCCGACGATGGGGCCCAAGGACAGGACGACGATAGTGATCGCCATATCATTATCAAAGTCACGAGGTCTTTTAGGGTGGAGGAGGCTGAAAGTGACGAAGAGAGGCTGTGTGAAGATAGAGTCGGGAAAGGCAGAAAGTAAAACTGGGACCAGTCGTAATAGACTTCCACAGCATCTTCAGAGTATTTTCTTGTTGCTAGTTAAAGTATAAAAGCATATTACCAATCTATTAAATTTAGATCTTACGGTATCGTTATCCTATAATCTTAGCGGTATACTCTACCGAGTTCCTCTTTTTATATCTATGTGAAGGACACCGCGATTATTCAAGTCCTTTATGTCAACAGCGATGAACATCCTAGGGTGAATCTTGTTGTTTCTAGCGATTGGGGTTGTAGTATCTTGGCGGTCTTGAATGAGTTCTTGAGCTGTCTTCCCAATTTGAATCTCGACGTAAACAGCGTCTTTGTCGTCAGCTTCAGGATGGATGAGGCATGGGACGACTTGTTCTCAAGTCAAGTGTGGAGTAGTGATGCATGTCTTAACCTCATCAAAGTCGCCACGCTCATCAAAAGAGATAGGTTCGTCGTCCCCCATATCAAAGGATATATACCGTTGTCAAACAATAGGAACATGTGAGAATAACGCGAGAGAACAAACGATAAGCTCGTTAGTCTGGGGCAAACAAAGCGCAGCTTGGATATTCAACGCGAGAGAGAGCACGTTGATAGAGGAACATGGGAAGAGGTGGGCGGGGTGAGAAACCCTGAGAAGTCCTGTTCCGTGGCTCGAGGTCGGACGATACAGTCCATCGGCTGGGCTGTGTCTTGGCTGTGGTCGAAAAATGTAATATGCATTTGGGGGCTCAGTACTTCCTAATATATATCCCTTTGAGCCACGTAAAGCCGGTGGGGCCCTCTGATATGACAGCTGATCAACCAATAGGACGGTTCTTATTAAGTGAGTTGCCATGAGGCATGTCTTACATTTAAGGTTACACGACAGCATTACGTGGTTCAAGGAGATACGTTGGGGGTGCAGCTGCATAGCAAGGTCAGCTGTTGGCTAAGTCATATGCAGGGCATTGTGGTATTGGTCAGCGTATATTAAATATAGCTCCCTCTCATGTGTATCTTTATTTATCCCTTTGAAATTTCACACAAGTCTGTTATAGCTACAGGAGAAAGATTGCAAATGACGCCAAAAGGCCGCAAGATAGTTTATGAACAAGAGAAGTAGGAGAGAAATAAAATCCTGGAAAGATTATTATTCTAGGCTCAACCTAGGGATAAGCAGATTATATCCCGGCTAGAGCCGTGTCTTCGCTTCAAGAGTCCTGTCTCGGTGGCACTCCCCAGGTCGCAGTCAATGCGAACCCCCGTAGCAAGGAAGAGTCAAAAGCTTGTTCTTTCCCCTTAGTTTCAAAATCCTTAGAGCTTTTAGCATGATTAAACACATTGATGAGGGCAGAAAGTCTTTGAAATTCTGACTTGGCCCCTGATACTGTCGCTATAAATATATTCAATTGGCAAAGCAGCATGTTCATTCATGTGAGTGGCTGTATCAGCCAACATGGATCAGCCGACCTTCCAAGGAAGGGGAGGCGTCCAGTACAAACGTGTCATGAAGACCACCACTAAGCCCAAAATGTAAGTTCCCTACACCAGGGACTTGGGTGGCTAGGGTTTATAACAAAACGAAGTTGCCATCTACGCAGTTCAGCTCCTCAGCCGCTCTGACAGCCGCAAGGTCACGCGATATCTTCACATTCTTACCAACCGGACTATGTCCAAAACGTGCACCATTTAGCGCAAATTTCCAGTCAGAGTTTGAAACATTCAACGGAACTGGTTTCAATCCTTCAGTCTGAGATACGATCACTGCTAAAAAACCGTATTAGGTAAGCGGAAAATAATCATTCTCAGCGGGAAATAAGGTTCGATATTTGCGTAGCGAACCACTTGGAGGCTGGCTAGTCTGCCTTGGCGTCCATAAGTGGCTGGAGCTGAGCCCTTGAACCAGGAGAAGAGTCGGGATCCATGGAGGGCTGAGACAAAATATGCGGTTGTCGGTGCATGGAGCTGAATGTAGCTGTTCTATTTCTACCCCTCCTCTCTCACTTTGTCTGTAAATTCTAATTTATTCTTTTCTTCCCTTACTCATTGACAATGGTCCGAGTCCCACCACTGTTTCGTCAACGGTTGGTATTAGCCGCCAAAGTAACGGCTGGAGTATCTGTCGCTGGTGCTGTAAGCTTCCATCTTGTGACGCGAAAATGCCACTTTGAACCCTTCGGTCCCGAGAATGGGAAATCGCTATTCGAGCATCCTTTGCTGAAGCAAACAAATCCTTGGAAGAAACCACTTTCGTACGACTCTTGTGTGAGAGAAGTGCCGTTCGAGAAGCTTGATCCAGCACTCATTGAAGATGCAAGGAACGGTGGGACATTGCTGATTGAGAGATTCGTGGCTGGGATGTGGGGAGGATTCGGTAAGAACTGCAGCAGCTCATATCACGTAGCTTGTACTGATTATGAACAGGCTATGCTATACAGCGGAAGATCATGTCTTTTTTCAAGAACGACATTAGCAAAAGTGATGTCTGGGACAAGCAGGATCTTCTTCAATGCGCATATGAGCCAGGTATGTCTCCCTCATCTCATGACTTAACTCCTAGTATCTTCTGACACCTGCCAGGTACATTCTTCACAAATCACTTTGTAGTCCTTTCCAAGACCCCAACCTGTATCACAATGCGAGGATGCTTTGATCCTCATCAGTCACCCCCAGTGCCGATGGATATAGACAATATTGTCGAGCTGCACGCCGAGTTAGAAGAGGTCAAGAAAGTGGCAGTTTTTAAACTCAGGGCTATCACATTTGATGGAAGACAAGAGGCGAGTGATAAGGAGGATCCATTTGGTGGAGTGGGAGGATGGCTTCACAGACGATATTCTAGCTTGCTGGTTGAGTCGGGCGCTAGAAACTGTTCAAGATAGACTCCTAGGAAAGTGATATCTCAATTTGCACCATATTGAATGTAAACGCTGCACAGTTTAATGCTTCACTTCTACAGAACTGACCTAATGAACCCTATTTCTTGTTCTGGATTTTAACGATTTCCCATGAGCTGAGCCATAGAGCCTTGCACCGCCAGGAGGCTTACACCGGCAGAATAGAGACCACAAGGCGTTGCTCATTGATTTTATCTAAGAATTCCCTCTTATTCTTAGGATGAATTCAAGAGCTGTCTCACGGCACGTTCTGCGAGTTTGTACGAGGCCACCAAACCATTACTATCATCAGGATTGCAAAGGTGGCAGAACGCAAGGATAAAGAACTCTATGTCGCGTTGATGGGTCTCATTGGTGCAGGAAAAGCAATTTCATCAACCACTGCACGAAGCAGGAAGTTGTTCTGGGATACGAGCTTCAGGCGCGTAAGTTACGCACTTTGATTTGAGCCTGTTAGGCATCAGCTGAGCTCCTGTTAGGCACTGGAAAGGTCGAGGTCTACAGCTTCGATTATAGTCCAGGAATCACTATCAATCTGGTAGACAGCCCCGGATTCGACGACGCCAACCGACGGGATGGTGGTGTCCTGAGAGATATTCCCGGTTAAATGACATGGATCTGTTATCCGACCCTCTTACGGATCCCGAATCTAAGGCTGGGTTACAGTACTTGCCCCTCTCTGCATAGTTACTATGTCAAAACTAACAGGAGTATTTAAGTCTATAGAAACTTTCGAAATTAACGGACTCCCTGGAAACGTCATGTCGGTAGCCTTCAGTTTAGATGGATAGAGACCTTTTGCTGAGACCGGAAAGAAGGAAATCTGGACATACGATCAACAACCGGGTGGCAACTGGGACCATGTTCAGACACTGACATGCTGCAGTCTGCACCATCATTGGACGAGCAGTAACTCGTATGTGCTGAAAGATGCAATGATTACGTGTTTCAGTAATGGACGCCCAATTTCGACCTTTCTGGCTACGTAATGGAGTACCTGGGCCAATAATCCATGCTTGGTACAATGGCAAATTCAGTTTTTATTACATGCAAAAACAACAGGAGTCGATTATTTCGAGTATTAATTGGAGGATCTGGAACTGTACAGATACAGATATTACCGATGAGGATGAAACATAGCCTTCCCTAATAGTTGGGACTCAGCCTTTACATAATATTTCAGGATTTATAATAAACTTTCATGTATAATACTTGCGCAACCAAACTGTCGAGACGAGTATAGAATCCCCTGGAAAAGGAGTCCGTCAAGTCTTCGATGACTACCCTTCACGATATTTCTTACTATCAAAGGAATTTTCCGGCTACATACCCACACTAAAATTCATTCACTATAACTCAAGAGGCCGGCTGAGATTGACATTGAGGAGTACAAAGTCAGCTTCCCTGAGACGACCGTTTCAGTCCAGCATAGTATATTTACCACAACCAGAAGTTCTAGCCTAATATGTACTTAGCCTCGGCTGCGATTAGCATAAGCCCAAGATAAGGGAAAACCAAAGTCTTTTCACAGAATAACCATTATATTCCCTGCCCTTACAATTCCTTATTCTTCAGCTTTTTGGCGAAATTGCTGAAACAACTTATACTTCTGAATCTGACAGAAACCCCTCTCTGAAGAGGTATGAGAAGCGCCTGATGCGAACATTTTTTGCGCTTTTCAATTCGCACCGCCAGGGAGAGGAGGGCACACAGGATATCGGGAAAATACGCCGGTTAGCCACAGCTTCTAGGAACTTATTCCCTTTTGGTTTCATAAGACATGTTTGCCCTAGCAGATACTTTGCCTCAGTTGACACCAAGCTTTCTCTGGCGCACTTGGTAAACTGTGACCTGGAGAGAATACATGAAAGGCATACGTTTGCCAGGCTCGGGCATCTCCTAATGCTTTTCATCTAGGGGAGGTTAAAGGTTTGGAGAAACGATGATTCGTTCTCGTCAACAGCTAAGGGAGGGCTAGAAGACAGCAGCATCAGGTACACCCAGCAAAAGCACAACGCCAGCAGAAGCTGTATTGAATTAATACCGTCAGGAACGGCGGCCTTTCACCCGGATCTTAGTCCTCGTGTGGGTGTTGTTCCTCGTAAAGCCAGTATGTACAACAAGGTCGGGGTCTTTCACCTTCCGCACTAGGTAGTAATTTTGAAGTTCGTTGAAGAGAACCAACTCAGTAGTCTCGAAGAGATAAATGCAAGACAATGGAGGAGGAATTCGCCAGTTATATTTAATTCAAATGGTGAGATAAGACGTCGGCTCCATCAGCAGCTATAAATTCTACCAGCATTGATTGGCGAATGCAATACACGTCAACAACGCGTCACAGCTGATAGCGAAGGGACAAAAAGTGCCACACCAGGTTCTGGTATACATGCGTAATGGTTAGAGATGAGTTGCAGCAATCGCCAGGGCAATTAAGAATTGAGACATATTTGCGCCATTGACTCACTCCAATGCCTACCCCTGCTTCGGCTTCGGTGCAAGCAGGCGACGGAAAGCTTGAAAAGGCCTCCTTGTATACGACAACGCGGTACCCATCGTCTTGGGTTCTAAAAACTGTGGCCTCCTGAGGATTGACACTATGTACGCACTGAGCCTTGAGTTTATGCTTATGTCGGCCTTCCGCGGTTCGTAAGGACCTGAGGTACGCGGTGTGGTGTTGCTTGCCGAATTATCCCTGACGGAGGGAATGCTGAGCTTTGAAGAAGTACATCTCTCTCTGTTCACGGTCATCACCGATGTTGGTGTGTTTGCCAATGGTGAAGTCGATCAATGGATCCCGCAGAAGTTTCTAGAATGTTGCTGGTCGAGTCCTTAAACATCGCGTCAGTAAACCCTTGTACCATTTGTATCTTTTACCAACACATGCGTCACGACAGAACGGTCGCAGGACCAAAACATGCAGCTTCTTGTAGTATTATTTCAGCTCGAGCTTACTAACGTCGCTGGCAGAGATAATGTTCCTCATGGCTCAAGAAAGGGGCCGGTGATTTTGAGGTCGGCAAGTAACCGGTCACGGTATCGTCGGATTTGACCAGGGCGAAGGGATTGGAGACAAGTGTCAGCGTTATGGCATTGGTGCTGCGCTCGCAATCCACGACTGGAACGACGACGTGAAGGATTGTGGAACAAGAGATTGCAAACACCGTCTTGCATAGCGCCTGGACGCCGATACGACTCACACAAACTCAAGGGGTAAAAGATGGTAAAGCGACGCGGGACGGTGAGGGGTTGCTTATTGGGATGAACGCCAGAGATATCATATCATCTGGCGCTACAAGAGAGGGCCCCCTGAGTCGATCAGGGTTGGAAGAGAGGCAGTCTGCCACAGTGAAGTGTTGTCGGTGGGAATGCCGATGAGATTCGAAATGGACCCGTGGATATCGCTGTGGGATGGAAGAGAGGTGTCAACAATGGTTGCGGCCACAACATTCGGAGCCTGTGTATTGAAAAGGCAGGTGGAAGGTCCTTCGTCGAGGACGACGACCATGGCCAAGGAAGAGATCACGAGATGTCTGTCCTCTGCGCGGCACGATGGGGTTGCAGTTCAAGATGCCACCCACCCCGGCACAATAATTCTTCGAACATTGAGCAGGATGCAACCAAGTGGTCGCCGCTCATTATCTGCCGAAGACGAAAACAGCTGACAATATTGGAGAAAGAAAGAAATTGCAAATCATTTGCAGGTGGTTCGGGGAGCGAGACCAGCCCTCCGCAGGTTGGCCGAGAGCCTAGGGCCCAGGGGCTTTATCTGTTGGCCCGCGACAAGGGACGCGCTATTTTTTATTTTCCTAAAACGAGAAAACGTACACATTCAATCAAGCTGGTACTCATGGAGCACTACTCTCCAACTTCCAGGACCTAATCCGTCCGATACACGACTTCCCTGTCTTGGCCACGAATCCAATGAGCCGCTGGTCTTCCACCCCCGGCAACAAGGGCAGCTTGACATTCTCTTCTCTCTTTTGTTGCTAGCGACCTTCAAGATGATGCTGGAGACTGGATGGAGCAGCGGTCTTCACGCTAGGGGAGCCGGCGGTTCACGCCTGGGGATGGGCGACCAAGGGGAATGCGAGGAGCCAGAAGGAGCTGGGACTCAGACTCAGCTGCCAAGCAGGTAGCGTCTGACTGACCGATAACGTACGGATCGGGCTCGGGGACAACGGTGGAGACGAACGGGGAAGCGGCTGCAGCTTGGGCCGGCGTACCGGGGGTGTTTAGGCCGACTCGAGCGGGCGGTTCCCCTCAGATAGGAGAGATTATTCGGGAATTTCTCAGCCGCAGACGCAGACAAGATGCCAAGGTACATTAGCCAGCGACGCTATTTTCTTTTACAGCAGCCCCCATTGGGAGGACGGGTAGGGCATCGAGGCGCGGCGTCGCGAAAGGTGATGAGCGGATAATGGATATGAATGCGGCCTAGTCAGCCAGTGCCGCAACGAAGATGCCCCCCTCGTCTCGCGGCGTCGCATGCCAAGCGAGGGTGGTAGGTATTTATCACGACTGCGGGTGGTACTGGGTTGGTTGGGCCCAAGCACGATCCAGGCCATGAGATCTGCAGGCGACATGCAGTTTCTGTGATTGCGATGCTTAGGCCGCCCGTCTGCGCATGCCTTTTTATTTCCCCATCCTAGTCATCGCATATGCCGGCGACCTCAGCGAAGGTTCTGGTTCTGGATCGTGACAGACCAGGGTCGAATGGGTTGGCACATGCATGGTTATCGTGCGTCGGCCGACGACGATGCATTCATCCACTCCAAGATCCCATGTCTCTCCAATCTCGACTTGATACTGCTTACGGTTTGCATCTCCAGGAAATGACAGGCACATTAGCTCGTGAAAGTGCACTGGCTAGTATGCTTGATATCTCACCTCTCGAAGCTCCAGAGAGCGAAGCGAGCTTCCCCACAATTAGAACTTGTGTAGGGCCCCCCTCTGGACCCTGGACGGAGGGGGCGTCCGAATACGCTGATTCGCCAGAGCCGTGGAGGCGGCCAATAGGAACGCTGCTGGGCGCATCCCACTGCTTCGCTAGCAGATTTGCTATGGCCACCAGATAAATAGGACCCCCCTTTACGATCCCGTGTGAAGCGCTGCTGAGCTCGACCTAGCCAATCGTAGGTTTCAGTTGGAGCCTCTTAAATCTATCACAATGCATGGGCTTAGATCAAGGGCCATCACCCAATCAGAACTCTTACGTCATATCGCTCCCATATTCCGTAACGGGGCTTGCGGCTTGTCTGCTCATGCCAGGTACGTAGATGGCGTGCCATGGTTCCCACGCCCTATCTTTGCCAACAGGGAGGATTATTTCCGGAGAGCCCAGAGCGTCGTTCCAGAACCTGGCTCTAAGTACAGTAAGCGAGAGAACACACGTCTCTGACCTCCTACTGCCTTACTGACTACTCCGTTCGGGAAATCCGTGTCGACCATCGTTGGTCAATGCCATTGAAGCCACCCGGAAGCATCCTACCGGTGGAGTGTCACCAGGCGATTGGCCTGTCACTACTCTCCAAGAGTTTTCTCTAATTCTTCTCGCCCCATCCTCGGTCTGCAGCTCATGCTGTGTGCTCTCTACTAGGGTCCCTGAGGGGAATTCAATTGATCAACATGGGGTTTTGATAAAGCCCGTGCTGCGGTGGGTAGCAGGGTTCGAGGTGGGCGGGTATACCGTCTGTGGTGCGCCTACTGGTTGCCCTTTCTTCTACGCCGCATGAAACCTTTACTCTGTTGGACCTGGCGTCGAACTTTAATCCCGTAGCTGCAACGGCTCTGCAGGCTTCTTCTACCTTTTGATGGATGGTCATGCAGATTCTGGCCACTGCGCTCTTCGGATCCGATTGTTTACGCTCGTTGGCTCCCCAAAGTAATTTCCATCCTTGAAGCACTTACCCATTGGCTCCTTTGATCTTGTCCAGGCTCCTCCCCCCTTGAACCCATGGTTCTTCAATCAACTTTCTTCCCCGATGGCTTGCTGCTGGCCATGTGACGCAACAGCCACGTTCTGATTACTTCTCTCATCAATACTCCCCTGATCAGTACTTCCTTCATTAATAAGCCTTTCGTGAGAACTTCTATTAAAGCCGGCCAAAGCATTGCTTCCTCCTCTATTTCCACGTCCAGTTGCGGATTCCAGGCCACATTGCCTCCACGCAACCTGGCAACCTCCCCTCGGCTAGTTCCAACAAAATCCTCCAACATTCAACATCTCTTACCGAGACGTCGGCACGTTACGCCGGGGTCTGTTTAGATACTTCCTACAATGGGTATGGCCCTCTCTCGGAACAATGTCGATCCCCTTTGTGACCGTGCCGTACTTAGGCTGACCCCTTAGCAGATATATATCCAGCCTACGCCACTGCTCAAACCGCCGCTCCACCGATAGATCTCACATACGAATTGTCAGCGATTGACAATTTGGACTGGGACCAATGGTGGACCGTTGACCAGGCTAACTACCCAGGCCCGCCCGAGGCCACTGGCGGCACCGGCGGCTACTCCACGCACGAACACAACTTCAGGGACTTCATTCCCAACTATGGATATACTCCGTGCCCAACTGATCAAACGGGCTCTGTCCCCTCCCAGGAGTATTCCATCTCACCAGGAACCTGTGAGTTCGGAAGCCTTGACACATCACCTAGCAACTCGGACTCCCGACGGGGCTCCTCATCAACGCAGTCAGACAGGCAGAAACAAAAACGACGTCACACTGAGCCCGCTCCTACAACGTCGTCCAAACGCAGCTACACGAGGAAGGGGAAAGGGAAGGCGGCGGAAGAAGATGACGGGAATAGAAGAAAGCGTGGTAGTACTAGTAAGGGTGCAACGACAGACTCAAGTCGAATTACCTCAACCAAGGTTCGCATCAAGAAGAAGGAAGACGAGATGAAGCTCGAGGCTACGGAGAAGGACATGGAGCAGATCAATCATGACTTGACGACCCGCGTGACAGATCTAACTGCTGAGGTCTACAGCCTCAAGATGAAGCTCCTCCAACACACCGACTGTGACTGCGCCCTCATCCAAGAATACATCGCCAAAGAGGCCCATCGCTACATCCACGACCTAGCAGACGACAAGCGACGCAAGAGCCTGGACAACACGATCCCTGCCACTGCCGGACGAGGGAATGGAGAGAAGTAGTCGCGGCCGACGACAAGACCTGACGAAAGATACGAATCAAAATGATGACCGAGATTATTACCGTTACAATGGTTGAACAACCAGGAGGCTATCAGGCCAAGAATGACACCGAAACTGTTTGTTCAATCTCTAGGATGTTAAAAAAGAAATAACAAAATAACAGGTCTGTTTTAGCAGGCTCTTTATTTTATCTCTTTGGCAAGTACGCGTAGATGCTCCTCAGACTCCCCATTTGGCGACTATCGGCACGTTATTCCCTTGTCCCGCATCACCTCGTGCATCCTGGACGTAGGGTTTCAAGGAGTTTGCGAGGAAGATGGTGTAGCCGCCTCCGTGAATGTCCGGATTTACGGGCTGTGGCTGTAAAGCCGTGTTGATAGGCCAACAGTAAGGCGCGGCTGCAATCCTGAGGCTGAGATCCCGCCGGTAGGGCTCATGGTTCATGCAGCAAACAGCAAATGTCCATCTCATCCAGATCTGGGGGGAGAAATCCACCAATAGCCATCGCCACGGGGAAATAATCGTAGAAACAAACCAGATCGAAATATCTCGTCCAGGAGTGGCCCCTGCAGTGAGACGCTTCGCCAATCTCTCCTCGGATTCTATACAGGAGTCGTTATTCTTTTCTCCACTTTGCTGCAGGACAGGCTGACGCGGCGAGGCATGTCGATCTGCTTCATCCAATCAATGGCGCTCATCTTGCCCCCGTGTTGTGATGTGAAGAATCTGAGGATCATCCTTTGGGCACTATGACATCACTCTTGACGACGGGGGGCTCTAATTAGGTGAGTTTCAGCCGTCCCAATTGTACGAGATTGATCTCCTGGCTAGCATGGGAATGAACGCCCGCAAAACGGTCCCGGGTTGTAATTGGGGGCAAGCCATTGACGGCTGATGATATAGGGTACACCCCCCCATAGTTGTAGTCCAGGTTCACAGCAACAAAAACTGATATCGGAAACCGTTAGTCCACCGCAGAAGGCTACGGCACTCGATGAATGACAAAGCATTTGGTATTATCTACAAAACATGAATTGAGTGAGAAATTGTCTTGTCATCGTCCCTCTTTAAAAGGCACCGTGAATGGCATACAAAGGCCTGACAACTCTAAAGAAACAACTCCCCATAGACACCCTAACCCTCATTGTTACAGTTCGTGCAGTAATCCATTACTATCTTACACGAGTTTGAAAGTTGGATATGCCCACACATCCAGATGTTGTCGTTCTCCTTGGCGTGCTCGCGACTGTTTCCACCTGTTAGTAAATACTCTACAACAAGAGATAGGACATGAGAACTTACGCTTCCTTGATGAGCTTGCCGCTCATGCCAATGCCGTAGTCGTCACAGCTGAACTTGGCAATGCAACCAGCCTGCCCGGCCGAGGCGACCATCAGAATGCCCTTCTTGGAGCGGTCGTAGCGGGTGGTGTAGCCCGTGTAGATGGTGTCGTCTTCGAAGTGGCCAATGGCACCGTCACAAGCAGCACCCAAGCCCTGCTTAGAAAGACCATCGCTTGTACCGCACTGGCCGCCGCCGTTGTTGTCAACAGCGGTCTGGCTGGGGACAGGAGTCGCGATGGTTTTGGCCGCGCCAAGACCCTCGGACATGGTAACAGTGACGCCCGAGTAGACCTGGCCGTATGCGAGCTTGTAGGAGGACCATGCGAGGACAGTTCCGTCGACGGTCTTGGTGAGGGGCTCGTTGATGGGGGGCTCCGTGATGGCGGCAGGAGCTTCGGTGGTGGGGTTGACGCTGGAAGGGAATTCGGTGTAGGCGGCACAAGCACCGTCGATCAGGGAGGCCGTGGCAACGTACTGCCTGCCCGAGACGGTGGTCACGCACTGGCAGTAGGGGTTCTCTACACGAGGGCCTCCGAAGGGGGTGCAGGGGTAGTACGTGCGCTCGGGGGCGGCAGTGGTAGCCTGAGAACTGTTGTCGGCCTCAGTAGAAGATGGGGCGCCGGTGTTGGAAGCCTCGTCAGATGAAGGCCTAGTGGTTGTGTGGAGAGTGCTGGGAGCCATGGTAGCAGGGGCTGATGTCTCGGTATCATCGGCAGTTGTCGTGTCCTCCGCAGCCTGAGTAGAAGTCTCCTTGGGAGCTTCCATGTTCGTGGTCGTCTCAGCGGCAGCCTCAGTTGTGGTGGGCGAGTCGGTGTTGCCAGTCTCAGTAGCGTCAGAGCCAGCAGATGTCTCGGTGGCAGTGGCATCCTGGTTCACTGACGGGAAGGGGATTGAGGTCTTGGGTTGTGTATCCGAAGCGCCAGGAACGCTGGTGGCCTCTCGCGGCAAGCAACCCCCAGAAGTAGCAGTCGTCTCAGTAGCGGAAGTGGTCTCCGCCTCAGTAGACGTAGGCTTCTCCGTCTTGCTCTCCTCAGTCTTGGACTCTTCCTCTTCTTCAGTCTTGGACTTTTCCTCTTCGTCTTCGTCCTCCTCGCTTTGCTCCTTGAGATCTTTGCTGTTGTTGGTCAGACTCCCCACGATAGGGTCAACACCGGTCACGACGCCGCCAGTGATCTTGCCAGTTACATCCTCAAGGTTGGAAACGACACAAGACAGGGTGTTGATAACATCGGTTACAATGTCGAACAGACCTCGTCTTCTCTTGCCGTTACAGCCAGAAGGCTCAGAGCCTCCGAGATCCTTGATACTGTCCTTGACGCCGTTGATCAAGTTGTTGACCTGGTTCAGAGTGTCTGTCTTGAGGCCGTCGGGGTTGTTGGTCCACGCAACGATGATGGGAATGATGTTGTCAACCTGGGAGTTGACCTCTGAGGCGGTAGACTGAGCCGCAGCAGCCGCGGCAGTTGCTTGCTGGGGAGGAGAAGTCACAGGAGATGAAGGCTCGGGCTCGGGCTTGTCGGTGGATCCCGCGGCCTCAGTAGTCTTGGGGACGTCATTGGCAGGAGCAGTGGTGCTGGGAACATCATCCTTGTTGTCGGTAGTGGACTCAGGGACAGATGCCTCAGCACTGCTGGTTGGGGTGTCTGTGTTCGGGGGAGGGACATCAGTGTTGGCAGTTGTGTCAACTACGGGAGCATCGACGGTAGTGGGAGTTTCTGTACCGGGAGCTGGAACGTCCGTAGTGGTGTCAACCACGGGCGCATCGGCAGTAGTAGGTGTCTCAGTCCCGGGGGCTGGGACGTTTGTGGTAGTGTCGATAGGCTCAGTGATATCAGTCGTGGTGGGAACAGGAGGGACGTCAGTGTTGGTAGTGGTGTCAACGACAGGCTCCTGGACGTTGGTAGTGGCAGGAGCGGCATCCGTGTTAGCGGTCGTGTCAGGACCAGGAGTGCCAACAGCACCGGTAGGGTTCTCAGTGCCAGGAGGAGGAATCCAGTCAGAGCTGGTCTGGACGCCGGAATCAACGGGGACACCGGTAGTGCTCAATGGAGGGATAACAGTGGGTGTCTCAGTGTCAACGGGAGGAATTCCAGAACTGGTAGTCTCATCGACCTTCTCAGCAACAGTGGTGGGAGTCTGGTTGATGGGAGCACCGTTGCTGGTGGTTGTGTCAACAACAACATTATCGACGTTTGTCGTGGTCTCAGGGGCTGGGGGCAGGACATCTGAACTTGTAGTTGCAACAGGTGGGATGACTGCGCTGGTGGTGGGGACATAAAGATTGGTTGACGTTGTTATATCAGTGTTAACGTCGCGCTCGTTGAGCGGATAGTGGCTATCAACGGTTAGCTCACGCCTCGCGTCTAGAATATCTGTACAGTGACTTACTTATAAGGAATAGCAGAAGAGAAGGTGGCCCCGAAAGACAAAAGAAGGAAACCAATGCCAATGGGCATGGCGGAGTCTGTAGGGCGCAACATAACGAATGAGGAAGCTATCCCGTGACTAAGAGATCAAGGTTGACGAAGGCTAGCTAGCTCTGCTGGTGCAATGAGAGGATGAAGGAGACAAAAGACTTTAAGTAAAAGCGAATGAGCAACAAGAAAAAAGGCCATGGACGTCTACCACTCTGGGCTCTTACAAACAAGCTTCCGAATGTCAACGCCAAAGCTATACCCGCACCGTCTTGGCTACGACGTAAAGCTCCGCCTTCTTTCATTAGATTGCATGGGGGTGAAACAGGTCCTGTTAGCGTAGGATTTGCATCTCAGAATAGGCCTGACGCTTTCAGTACGCACGCGACGCTGGGAAATAAGCTGAGCGGCAGTTGATGCCCCGAGATTATGACGCCAGCTGATCCTTCGTCTCGTCAATCTCCCCCGAATCCTTCCAGGGCTGAAGCGGCAAGTCGGCAACATCCATGCACCTGGAGCGCTGACTTGGTGGAGACGACAGCGGGGCTCTAGGGCTGAGCTCACACCGTCGCAGATAATGACCAATAGGAGGGGGCTGCTGGGGCTGATGGATGCTAAATCATAGGGACTTTCGTTCATCATGCTATACTCGTGGAGGCTTCGTCTCTATGGCCGCCTTGCAGATATGGGCTGTAGTATTCAGGTCAGAATTACTCAGTTCTTCCCCAAGGACATCGGTAGATCAAACTGCCGCGTGCTACACTGATTCGACATGAAATCTGGACCGGCACGCAGCTGAACCGTGGCCATGCAGCCGGAGAGAGAAACCTGTTAGGACAAGGACAATGATCAGACTAGCACACAAAGGATTCGTCTAGCGGAGAACAAGGTGGCATCACTATAATCTGTCATGTAATCCTGCAGGCTCGCTAAGGCTGACATCGACAATCACAATACTATCTATTTGTAACCGCAGACTGATTTGTCACCACGTCCGAAGGCCCAGTAGATGGAGAATCAGGGCTGAAGGTTGAAACACAGGATGATCTTAGTGTGAGTGGGCACATGCGGCTGGGTCCTATAACGAGATTAGATAGGGGTCAATCATTGAGTTGTTCCTATTCGGCCGGTTGACGCGGCCATCGAAAGATATTGCCATTCACAGCTAGTCCACTCAGCCCTGTTCCATAAATAGTGGATAGACGTCGCTACTGTTTCAACCATAGTGAGATTACATGAGCCAATTCTAATTTAACGGGCTATGCCAAGTCATTCGGCACTGTGACCTCCACAGTTGGGGATGCGGTTGCTAGCCTTGTCACTCAGGATCAAGAGTGTGGACCGTTATCCCGTAACCCATAGCCTGCCATTAAATAAATGCAACACCCAGAACATCTCTGGACCTCAACTTAAGCGCAGCTGCTGCATTCCCACCCATAGACACTCTTTTACATTGCCACTTGAGCGACAATGCTTGTGTCCAACCGCTTTTCAGTCGCCCTTGCGGCCCTGCTCTCTTTCATCACTTCCGCCAATGCCTATTCTGGTGAGGGCGAAGGCGGTTTCCCTTCATTCATCACCGAATGGCCTCTTTTCCAAAGATGGCAGTCCATGACAGACAGCATTCCTGAGTTCGATGTGCCTGGCTTGGACGACGTGTCCGCGGGAACATATGTCTTGGCCGAAAGAAAGCTCACATGGATGTGCTACACTCTGCAGGCCGAGATGACTCCCCTCGTTCCCACCACCGGCACTGTGGTCATTGAAAAGGCCACGCTCTCTTGGACTGAAGATGGCGAGGACAAGACGGAGACCGTCGTCAGCAAGCGCAGCTCCGCCGACATGAGGGCTGTTCTCTACGGCGCCAAGTTGCAGAAGAGCCTGGACCACCCCAACATTCTTCCCATCTATCACTTCGTCGTTGGGCAGAGCCGCCGAACCTATGGTTTTGCCGTCATGCCCTACGTCGAAGGTGGTTCGCTGGAATCCAACTATGCCAGCTATGCTGATCAGGGCGCCATCAACGGCGGATTCAAGCAGATGCTCAGCGCCGTTGCCGCAGTCTCCGCCGCGGGCATCATCCATCGTGACCTCAAGCCTGAGAACTTCCTCAAGGATGGCGACAACCTCAAGCTCATGGACTTTGATCAGTCGCGCGATGTTGGCACCACAGCCCAGATGGACGTTGGCACTCCCTCTTACACTGCTCCCGGTATGTCAGACAAGCCGCTCTTCTAGTTGATATCATCTAACGTCCCTTCCAGAAATCATCTCCGGTGAAGACTACAGCACAAAGGCCGACACATTCTCCCTCGGAATGAGCTTCCTGGTCATGTCCGTTTCCGATCTGCGCAACTCTGACACCCGCTTCCAGCTGTGGAAGGATCTCATTGAGCCTTCCCCTGGTAGCTTCAAGCCCACCGCTTCCAAGGTCGAGGAGATTCTCAGGGACAGAAACTATGGAGTGTTCAGTGGCAATGATGGCCTCCTCAAGGTTGTTGCCAAGTCTCTGTGCAAGGCCGAGGAACGCTATACTCCCGGAGAATTTGAGACTGCTTTTGGTGGGGCGGTTTAATATGTTTTAGGAAGTCTGAGGGGTAGATATCTGATTGTTGAAGGTAGAGAACACAATATTGGCATGGAAGTCTTGTTGTATTTGATCAATTCTAGTGTAATTGGTGAATGTGAATGGTACTCGTAAACAAACCTCGTGAGATTTCCATGAAGATTTAATTTGTATGGTACTAAGCATTGACAAGACTGACCAATGTAGGCGTAACAAAGCACTCTTAAAGTACGAGGATCGTGTAACCAGCTTTCAGAACCCTCGTGCCAGAGAGCACCACGTGTGTAAGGCAGCTTAGGGTAGTTGCTGTCCAGCGGATGATAGAATTTGGCCTCTCATTTCATTGAGTGTGGTCTGGAATTGAGTAAGAAATCAAAGAATAGCTATGGGACACATGTTGAGAGTGATGCAACGACAGTTTATGGTCTAATCTCTAATAAACAAGGTATCACCACCATACACCCGAGTTCTTTGCTTCAAGGAATTACGGTACTCATCTCATCAAACCTGCTCAAGCCAGAACTACACATCACAGAGTGCGCTACAGCAGCTCACATCCACAGTTAACTTGCTCTATAACTCACTCCCCCTCGCTGAGGAGCCGATGACCTCTTGCAGCCGTTCACTAGTCATCTCCTTCTGAGAAAACACTTGGAGCTGCATATTGTTAGATCACATGACGTCACGTCCTCAAAGAAGGATCACGCTTACTGTGTCGACAGCTTTGATGCCCTCTTTCTCAGCATACCAAGCCAAGTCCCTCCTCGCGCGGTTTTGGGTATGCATCTTCTTGGTAGACGAGGTGGCCGGGAATCGCGTCCAGATCAAGATGGCAGCCCCAGATCCAGGGTAACGATAGAAAGCAAACTTTGTGGGCTCTGGCGATTCAAAGAACTGGGCAAGAGAATCAGGCGCAATTTGTCTGTTCAAGGCAGTGAATTCAATCTCGCCTTCGCCGTGGTCGAGTGTCTGAGGACATGTAAGCGTTGTTTCTGTGGAGGACAGATTGTCTTACCAGCTGCAGCAAGTCGCCTTCCTGCAACTCCCGCAAGGCGGTCTTGCTGCGATCGTCTATGAAGTAGTACGGTTCGGTTGACGGTTGATCTGTCGTAGATGCAATGCTGACGGTTTGGCGTTCAGTAGACATGTTTCCTTGTTTACCGTTTGGTGGATGAGCTGTTTAGGTGAAAGTGGTGCAGTGACAATGTACTGGCCTTTAGGGAATAGAATGGGCATAGCCTAGACTTTTGGGGCGTGGTCACACTTTTTGTGCCCCCGCAAATGATAGGACACAGCTGGATACTGTGCGCAAAAATAGTTGGGGGCCACTAAGTCCTATACGTGGTAGGACTGGCTGAGTTTCGTGGCAATTCCAAACAACGACTTCTTAGCGAATCAAATTCATGCATTCATTATATCGTAGTTCCTAGTCTGCTTAAACGTACTCAAAGATATCCTTGATCTCCTCCATGGAAAGCTTCTTCTCCAAAGCAAGTTGAAGCTGGATGCGAGCCTTGGAAGGGTTCAGGTATCCAGCTCCAATACCGAAAGGCCGCTCACCAACATATCCCCAAGCAGTGCGTCGACTGACAATGACAGGAATCTCAGTTTCGTTGAGGACCTTCTTGATCTCGTCGACAGCCTTATCCGGCCAACCTCCAGCACCAAGACCAGCGAGGACAATACCCTCGGCACCGCTGTCGATGGCAGCCTGGAACAGCTCAGGGTCGGTCTCTTGCTGACCGTAGAGAACGTCAACTTGAGGAAGAGCCTTCTTGTTTGAGCTCGTGCTGATGTTGAAGTAGTGGTGGCCGAGGGGTCGGGTGGCGGGGTACCAGAAGACAGGCTCGATGTTCTCAAACGATCCAAGGTAGCCTTGGTCCTCGGCCTTGAAGGTGTTGAGAGAGTTGGCGTTGGATTTGATGGTGTATCGCGCAGAGGCAATCTTGTCGTTGAGGACGATCATGGCTCCTCGGCTCTTGGCGCTCTTGCTGCTGGCCAGTCGCACAGCGGACAGGAGGTTGATAGGGCCGTCGGCGCTGATGGCAGTGGCAGGGCGCATGGATCCGACTAGGACGACGGGCTTCTCGCTCTGGACAGTGAGATCAAGGAAGAAAGAGGACTCCTCGAGGGTATCAGTGCCGTGAGTAACGACGACGCCCTGGATGTGAGGGCTGTCAAGATCCTTCTGGATTCTCTGAGTCAAAGTGGTGAGGATGGTAGAGTTGACGTCGCCGCTATCAACATTGGCGATCTGCACGCCTCGAACATTTGAGACATTGCAGATTTGGGGCACGGCGTCAATCAGCGTCTTGATGCCCAGCGCGCCAGCCTTGTAGCCCGTGGTCTGGTCGGCAGAACCAGCTTCACCAGCAATCGTGCCGCCGGTAGCATAGATGGTGACGTTGGGCAGGCTGGCGTTGAAGCACTCGAAGCCATCCACTGCCCTGGGGATGAGCCGGGGTGTCTCTGGGATAGGCGATGCGAGGGCTGAGCCTGCCAGGGTTGCAATGGCGAACAGGGATCGGAAAGAGGGCGACATGTTGGGTGGTCAAGACTCGAGACTGAGAAGGTATCTGAGAAGAAGCTGGCTGGGAGAACATGTTGAGAAGGAGAATATTGCACATGTTTTATAGTGACGATGGCCGGGCCGAGACATGGCTGAATCAAGAGACAGCACATCACAGCCCGAGGATAGACATGCAACCCAATCTGTTACCTTATCATTAGTTAAAAAGGTCTCATCGGATCCAGCGCCTTGGTCGAGGATGGCCAGATAGCCAGCGGCCTGCGCTGTGAAAAGAGTCCGGTCTGCGCACAAATTACGTACTGGGGAAGCCCTGGGCGATGCCGATCGGCCAACTATGGGCAGGGATATGCTTTGACCGAATCTCCAGCCTGAACAATTTACCGTTCGGCTTATGCTCTGGGCCGGGAATGTCCCTCACCTTAATTCCGACCAAGGTCACTGTGTTCCTGTTCCATGCTTGAGTGAAGTCTTGTCATTCTTAACATGTCGTGCCAAGCGATATGCCGCGACCCATTTAGGACTAGATCCTGCTCGTCCAAGCGGGGTGTGTCCTCCTTAACCAGCCTCTCCCGGGCCTACATTTTCGTTGCCTTGTCCGTGCAGGGACTATTCTCTCTTATTTCTCTTATCTTTCTGCTGCCTTATCCCGCGGAAACCTGCTCCCTATCTGGCCCGACATTTGCCGTCCCCCTCCACCAAGAACCCACGCACGTGCGCGATTATTCTGCGATAACCGCAGCCCTCTCCGTCCCCTTATCCATACAGTGCCAGCCTTGTCTCACGCTCCATGCCCGACGACAATCAAGATATCCCACCCGCCAAGCGGACGCAGGTACCTAGGGCCTGTCAGCGATGCAAGACGCTCCGCAGAGGCTGCAGCGAGTATCGCCCCTGCAGACGATGTGTGGATGCAGGTCTTGCCGACCGCTGCGTAGGGCAATCGGGTGCTCTGAGTATACTCCCGCCTGTTCACACCCTGAGTAGCGGCCCTGCCGATGCCCTCCACAGACTCACCCAGCTTGTCCCTGATCAAGTCCTCGACCACTGTGTTGAGCGCTTCTTTGCACGGCTCTACCCAACTATCCCCATTCTCACCCGCGATTATGTCGTGCATCTCAGATCCGCGTCGTCGTCGTCGACGCCTGAATGGAGGCTTGAGGCCTACTCGGTCCTTGTCGCCATGTGCGCACAGGTACTCCTCCAGACAGAAGAACCTGAAAACCTTCTCTCGCAGGGGATTATCGCTGAGAACAATGCCACGTACGGATCGATGATAGTGGACCAGGCTGTTGCTGTCCACCAGTCCACGCCTCGTACCATGAAGCCGACCCTCAATCAATGCCTCCTCGCCTTCTTCCTCTACGCCTGCCAAGCGAGGCTATCGCACCATAGCCAGACATTTCTGTTCCTTCGCGAGGCGACAACCCTGTTCTGTCTATTGAGGCTTGACGATATGGATCTTCCGGCAACAGCATTGGCGCATCGCCTGTTCTGGGTTCTCGTGGTGTCAGAGAGATCTCACGCGATCCGATATCGCCGCCCCATCACATTACAGATAACGGACGAAGCACCGGAAATCGACATGAACGATCCGTCGTTATCTGGATTCTGGAGTCTCTCAGCATTGTTCCGGCCCATTGATACCTCATTTGTGGCGCTGTTGAACCAAGAACGGTTCGCCATCACGCCGCCTCTTTCATCTCTAGATTATGTCGAAACGGCCGTCAACACAGCTATCAAGCCAGATTTACAGCTTCACGAGACGCAAAAAGCAAATCTTAGAATCACGCAACTTTGGCTTCGGATGATCGTATGGAAACTTCGCCTGCGACTGGGCCATCTCAGTGAAAACGCCCATCAGCACAGTCTCACATATCAATACCCGCTAGTGGTCGCCAAAGACCTTACTCTGTCAACGCGCGATCTTTCCATCGACAGTATAAAGATCCACGGCATAGGAATTACTGAGAAGCTTTACGATATAGTTTCCGCCGTGGTGGATGTTCTTGCCCGCGTGCCTGTTACCCCTTCGAGTCCACAGGGCTTAGCAATGGGCACATCACCTGAAGACGACTTACTATATATCCGCAACCTCATTACGAAGTTACCAGGAGGTGCATCAACTTATGACCCGCTCCTGGAGAGGCATATACAACAAGCACTTCCGAGTCCCGGGCCCAGTGTGGCCAACAGTAGTCCGCCAATACCCAGAGTAAACTCATAACGAATAACCAGCATATCATATCAATATACCCCACGCGTTGATTTCCACCGTGCTTGAACAGAGCACAGAACCCTATTCGAGGAACTGAGGAGTCGTGAATGCTCGTTTGTTCCGTAATAGTATAATATTTACATTCGGGGGTGACAAAGGGTGTCCGGCTGAAAACAAACCCATCCGTCGTGCTCACAAGCATTGATGCCTCCGTCTCAAATGTGTATCCTGAACAAGAAATAGTGTTCTAATAAGATCTTACGGTAGGGAATAATGTGGGGAAAGAACAACAGTCCTCTCTGGAACATCGGCTCATTCTGTAGCATTGGTAAAGAAGAATGGCTCATGGGCTGTATGTTCCAGGAGCGAACAACACCATAGTTATGCACGCAAGGAACAATCCTCTTCCAGGCGGAACTTCCAGGTATATAAACCCTTCGGGATCCTTCTAATTTTGCTTTCTACTCAAACAGTCTTTGTTTATCAATCACACAGTTGGTTAGCTTCCTTGCACTGACCTTCACACCACCAACACCACCGACACCATCATCAACAACAGTCTGAGGACTACCACCGTTTTCACGAATCCCCACTACCCTCACTAACAATGGCTGGTACCACCGACACCAAGTGGCAGAAGGAGTCAGTCGCCGCTTTCGTGGCCACTGCCGACACGGACAAGTCGTACAACTCCAAGCCCAACAACAACCTGCCTGTTTGGAAGAAAGACGACAAAGCTACCCAGCCGCCTCAACCTCGCAGCATGACGCAGGCAGAGGCTAAGAAGCTGGTCAAAGGTAACCACAAATACGAGAAGTAACTTGACTCTGGCGGTGAGTTCCTGCCAAGAGGTTGACGAATGCGTTGTGTTAGAGAGAAGTTCTTTGTTTTAGTGCGATGGATTGGACTGGACGGAGTTTGTTTTTAGATTTCGGAAATTACTTACACGCTGTGCGGGAGTCTTAGACGTACGGCTTAAGTTTTCGGAATGATTCATTAGCTAGAGGAATGTCATATTGGTTTGTATAATTATTGAAAGAGTGCAGCTTTGTGTCAAGTGAAAGAAATTATGGGCTGAGTGGCGTTTGGCTTATGGTATGTGATATATATCAATAAAATGGGCTTTTATGATTGGTTCAGTTCTGACAAAGCGACTATCTCTTTTGTTTTTCTTTCGAGTGTGACCATCCTAGAGTACATGGCATATTTTCAAACTACTAGTAATTTCCGTTAGCCCGGGATTTATATCCTACGGCTCCCCAATGAGCTTCAATCCAATATGCTAGGACTAGTCATCGACACAGAACGTCCAATCGGTAGCATTTCCTCCAGCCCCAGGACCCTTTTAGTAGACATGATAGAGCACGTCCGGAATTATTCATAAAATTAAAATTCCAGCGGGATTTGCGTTTTATCACAGCTTGTGTTTTTTAAAGTATCGGAATCTGATTAGGAGTGAAAGAGTGGGAAGATTATAACAAAAAACGGATACAAATACTCGCCCGAACCTTCAAAGCAGGGCGCTAACGCTGATGGCGGCGCAATTGTCAGCAGCAGGACCCTTGGTGCAATTTTCAGGAGTCCTCAGCGAGGTCACAAGAGCCACCGGTACAGGAACTGTCACTACGACAGCGGTCAGAATCATAGCTGAAACTAATCCGAAGTTATTGATGGTGCGTCCCGTCTCGTCCTGGAATAAAACACTGATTTACGACTCCGCTTGTTGTGTCGCCCTGACGGCGCAGATGGCGAAGTGGTAGGTGTCGCCTACAGTTGCGCTCGCATTATAGCCGCCCCATGTACCAGCTCGGATGTAAGCAGGAGTCATAATTAACAGTTGGATCACATACCATGCAATGAGCAATTAGAAGGCCGTTGAGGATATTGGCGAACATGTAGTCGTACAGCACAAGGATAAGGGTGTATCGAAGCTAGACATAGTACCGACAAATAGGTAGAACCGAGCGGTATAAGGCAGCCTGACTGGACGAATGAGGACCAGGGAAGCAATTCAAGATATTAGAATATGCCCAAAGTTCCTGGTTTTGGCCAGTATGAGCAGAAAATAGGCTCAATGAACTCACTTGAAACTGCTACCTGGGCTTGCTTCAGGATGTTGGAGATAATGGTTGCGGTACCTTATGCTTCGGATCCCTTAACGCCCGCGATAGTCAATCCACTGTATCCTAAAGCAAGGACCTGTGCAACTGAGATCTTGAAGTCCCAAGAACTACCATTATCGCCTGTCCACAAGCTTGCGTATCAATGCATACTCGACTGACTACCACGTCCGAGGATGAAGTTGCGCTTGCTCTCTCGGCCCTTGAGTCTGTTTAGGCCATGGAAGGTAGCTTTGCGGAGATTGCACGAGTGGACATGTCCTGCCAGACAAACTCGAGTCTGTTGTCGAAGAAAAACTTGTACTGCTCGCCCCAAACCTTTCGAGCAGCAGCCTTGTTGGAATAGGAAGTAAAGAATTATGCGCACTTCGTGTCTAAACTCATATGCTTGGTGGTAACCTAGAACAATCAGGGCTTGAGCTTAGGCCTTCCCACAACGGAAGTGTATTGCCTGCGAAGGGTTAGCTAAGGATGGTCTGATGGGCAAGAGGATTTACCAGATAGTTCGTGGGACATCGTCTGCGGTATGAATCCATGCATCAAAAGTGTTGAAACGGGTGGCAACACTAATGGCGTGCGAATCATTTTTGCCCAGGTCAATCGCAACCTGTGAATAGGTGTCCATCGTGGCACCGGTGGCGTGGCAGCGATCTGGAGTTCCGCTAATATACAGATAAAAAGAAGTTGAATGATATCTGCTCTGTTAGTTGAGATAAGAAACGTGACCGTTTTTGAAGCAAGCTTACAATGGCTCTCGAGTGTCCAGCGCGCCTTGTCCGTATACCTTTTGGGAATTGAAGTTGGCGTATCCTGACGGCATCAGTGCTTTTGATCATTTGTTTCCATTACCGCCTGAGCACATAGATGTGCACCCATCAAAGGACGTAGTATTTCCTGACGTATAATCAATAAAGCCTTACATAGGGCTGCAGGAAACCTCTTGAAGCAGTGCATCTCCCAACAGTCCTAAGACTACTAAAGAGGGTCGAATCATTGTTGCTCGGTTACATGAAGCTGTGATGCATAATGAAGTTGAAGTTAGCATTGATTGCTGTGGGGGTAAGAGTGTACATTGTTTCGGTTGTGGAATTAATGATGTGTTTATCATGGTGGAGGCGACGGAAAGCCTGGAAAAGCTTGTTTGTGTCACGCATACTTAAATGGTTGTTCTGTTACACGTGCTCCAATATAAACCCTATTCTTTGTTGAATCACGTCTGATACCTTTCAACAAACCTTCATCAATATACATGAATGAAATCAAAATCATGCGCCGACAAGACCTCAGCCCCATCAAACAGCTCAAGTTGAGTTTACACGGGTATAAAACCCTCATCTGCCCCCCCGAAAAAGCCCTTTCTAAACACCACACCTATTACAACCTCCCCCTCTTTTACTTCTCTTGCCCATCGACAAGATGTGCAAGTCCATTGTGATATGTCTCATGACCTGTATCATGTCCAGGGCTGTCGCTTACTACGACAAAGAACCTGAACGCGAGTACAAAGCCGAACAAAAGGCTTTCAAGAAGGCTTGCAAGAAGGAATACAAGCGGCAAAAAAACAAAAAAAAAGCTGCTCAGATTTAGGCAAACGCGGCAACCATATGTCTAAAGAAGTAGCATCTTGATGGACCTTGACTAAGATGATGTGCTTCTGGGCCTTGATCTTATGGTGAGTGTCATGGAGCTGGATCTTGAGGAGAAACTAATCGCCGTAAGAACCTTGCCTCTCGCTTGACCGGGACATGTCAACGTGTCTGGGGATGGGAATTTCGCTACAATGCTCTGGGGTTGGAGATTGTGCGAACGTTGGTTTTTGTGAACCGATACAGGTATACCCGACAAGATATGGAGGATAATAGCCACAACAAGTGAGAAGCCTCATATCTCCCGCTTCTTTTAACCTCATTGCCAATATTGATCAACACTGATAGATGTAAAGGGTTTTTTAAGATTTGCTAAAAGCTCCACAAGCTTTTGGCCAGTTATCAAGATTAGCTGAAAAAGCGCTCCCTCAACCAAGTCAACTTTCAGAGAAGTTATGTATGAAAAGTTGATGCGATGATTTTTTACACAGCTAGCTTGTTTCTTCGTGTAACAAACTATTTGGTAACTATTAACACCCGTATTTAGACTATTACTACAAGGCCTTGGTTCATCTACTATTACGCTAAGCTAACACATCCTGAAGAATAGTCTACTGCAGTTCCTTCTCATTTTTCAACTTGTTCTCAGCAGTAACGGAATGAGAATAAGGATCGATCTGAGTCTCGGCAAACTTCCTGGCCGGTACCCGCTTCTCAAAGAGGACATCCAGCTCTGCATAGGTACGGTCCTTGGGCTCGGGAAGTCTGAAGAAAACCCAGACCGCGGAGAAAAGACAGGTTCCGGCCCAGAAGTAGGCTGTGCGGGCACCCCAGTTCCAAGCCGTCGACGAGAGTTGGTAGTTTGTCATGACGTTGACAAAGATGTTGCTGGCGTTGTATGCGGCGCGAGCCATGACGATTGTCTTGGCCTTGAGTCGGGTGGAAGACAGCTCGGAAATCAGGGAGTATGTTACCGGCCCAACGGTGAAGTCGTAGACGAAGGTGAAGACGATGAGCATGGCTCCGATGGCCCAGATGGAGGCGTTGTCTTTCGAAAAAGATAGAGAACCGACGATGACGAGGATAATGAGCTGGGTGCAGAGGCCGCTGAAGTGGATCGTTCGTCGACCGACCTTGGCCATTAAGAACCAGGAACCAAATGTGCCGACCATGCCCAGAGCGTACTGGGCCATGGAAAGAGAGAATGAGTTGCTGGCGTCCATACCAGCTTGTGTAAGGAAGTAAGAGAAGTAGCCCATGAGGTTCTGGCCGCCGAGGGTCTGGACAAGCCAGATACCTACCACGATCTCTGTGCGGCGAAGATCGACGCCCTTGAAGCAGTCCCTGTAGCTGGTGCCTTCCTTCAGGTTCTTTTCCATCTCGTTTGTATGCTCGATCATGGCAATGGTCTCGTCGGCGTTGAAGTTGGGCTGTTGCGGCGATGTCAGTCTGAGCAGCGATTTCTTGGCCGCAGCTCGGTTGCCCTTCCGCACATGCCACCATGGTGATCTGATATCGCGTCAGCAACAACGTATTTTGTCGTCATGATATGATTCGATTCGACTTACTCTGGGGCAAATATGACACCTGCAAGGATGGGAACAGGCCAAACCCACTGCACACCGAAGGGGATGCGGTAGGCCCACTCATCATTGCGACCAACGGACCCTTTGTTGACAGCAGCAGCGAAGAACTGGCCAATAACCCAGCACATGTTGATGAAAGTCGTCAGATACGGTCGGAGCACAACCGGTGCTACCTCGGATGCATATGCAGGAGTCACACTCTGGAACGCGCCCCACGGAATACCTGGTTCGTCGTTGCATTAGCCAACGGCGCGGCCTGGTTTGGTGGACAGAATGCTACATACCGCAGAGAACCTCTCCCAGAACGAGAATCTTGATGTTGGGCGCGAAGAACAGGACGAAGACAAAGGCGATCATGAGGACCAGCGCCCCAACCGTGGTGATCTTGTAGCCGTACCTGTCAGACGCCCATCCGGCAAGGATCAGACCGATAATCTCGCCAGCGCGGGCTCCATTGGACAAGCCAGACTGCCAAGCGGCCGAGACAGCGTACTTTTCCTCGTCGGCATTGTACGTGCCAAACTTCTCGTTGAAGACGGGAGAAGCGTATAAGTTGCCCAGCAGGGCAAGATCGTAACCCTCCATGACGAGGGTAGTCGATAGGAGGACCGACCACCCGATGGCCTTGGGGTAGGTTTTGACCGCCTCCCAGAGAGTCATGTGGTGCTCAGCCTCAGCAGCGACCTTTGCCTCAGAGGCCAGAGCGCCGGGTGTGATAGCCTCGTCATGCTGGGCGTCGAGAGTCTTCTCGGGATGCGATTGCTTGGACTCAGCCATGGCGAAGTGCGGGTTGGAACAAAGTCAGACAAGGGTAGTTGAGTGGGAGCTGCAGGATCAAAACCGCGACGACAGCAGGGCCTTTATATGTTTTAACCGGCCGATACTCTCGGCTCCAGGGTCCAACAGATCGGAAGATGAACATGCAGGCCAATCCCCCAGAAAAAGGGATGCTCATCACTCGGCCTCGCGCATGGGGGAAAACCTGGGGCCGTGTGGGGTGACAATTGAGGAATAGCATTGGACGGGCAAATTGCAAAACAGGAGGCTCCGTCGGTTACCGAGGGCCCAGCGGAGTCCCCATTGCTGAAGCTGTCTCCATTGGACAATGCCCAAGCGTGCGGAATAGACTCCGCCGGGGACACACCAAAGACGGAGTCTCCGCTGCCCGAACACGGTGACGCTTCTCGGCCAAGTTTTTCCTTGCCAATAACCAATAACGCCTGTGACGTTTTACTGCGGCGCAGGGTAAGCATAACCGCGGGCTACGTTCCCATCTACAGGAGGGTCCGTTCTTGATGGGAATTGTATCTCCACATTCAGCGGAGGGGGAAGGGTTGATGATAAATAGTAAATGATTAAACAGCTCATCTGCCCCTCGCACAATCGTTCTCTCTCCATGGTTATTTGCTTCCGGTCAACAACTCTCTGTGTTCCACAACCTTTGACCGCCCCTGTCAGCATTCGCCACAATGGGCTCTGTCGTCTGGGACGATGAGCTTCAGCGAGTAGGCAAGCAGCCCTGGTGGAAAGCCGCATCCTTCTACCAAGTCTACCCAGCAAGCTTCAAAGACTCCAACGGCGATGGATGGGGTGAC
Organism: Fusarium nurragi; assembly: GCA_012977755.1. NCBI lineage: Eukaryota > Fungi > Ascomycota > Sordariomycetes > Hypocreales > Nectriaceae > Fusarium > Fusarium nurragi. The sequence goes on along the minus strand of JAALXI010000176.1, from coordinate 81,668 downwards.
TTGCCTGGTCTCATCTCCAAGCTCGACTACCTGAGCGACTTGGGCATTGACGTCGTCTGGCTGTCGCCTGTTTTCGAAAGCCCGCAAAAGGACATGGGCTACGACGTGTCTGATTATCAGAAGATCTACCAACCGTACGGGACAGTTGAAGATGTCGATGTCTTGGTTCGCGAGTGCCATTCAAGAGGACTCAAGATTATCCTTGATCTCGTCGTCAATCACACTTCAATGGAGCACGAGTGGTTCAAAGAGTCAAGGTCGTCAAAAGACAATCCAAAGCGTGATTGGTATATCTGGAAACCTGCGCGATACGACGAGAACGGCGTGCGCCATCCCCCGACAAACTGGAGAGGTTATTTCGCCTGCTCCACGTGGACCTGGGATGAGCACACCCAAGAATATTACCTGCACCTTTACGCGCCCGATCAGCCCGATCTGAACTGGGACAATGAAGAGTGTCGCGAGGCTATCTACGACAACACAATGCGATTCTGGCTTGACCGCGGTGTCGATGGTTTCCGCATCGACACCGTCAACAAGTACTCCAAGAGGAGAGACTTCGTAGACGCGCCCATCACGGATCCCTCGTCGCCTCATCAACCTGCCCCCGAGATGTGGTGCAACGGACCGCGCATTCACAAATTCATCCACGAAATGCGCCAAAAGGTCCTAGGTCCCTACAGCGCTGTCTCGGTCGGCGAGCTTTCCAACACGCCTGATCCCTCACAGGTCATCCCGTATGTCTCGGCGGCTGCAAAGGAGCTGGATATGGTGTTTGAGTTCTCCATGATCAGACTCGGCAACGGAAATGGCTTTGGGGACAAGTATATCTACCAGCCGTTCCCACTGTCCAAGCTGAAGGCCTTCGTCTACAAGTGGCAGAGCTTTATCGAGGGGACGGATGCTTGGACGACTGCCTTCTGCGAAAACCACGACAATGGACGCTCGGTAGATCGTTTTGGCGATGTGTCGACGCCAGAATGGTGGCTCAGGTCAGCAAAGACCATAGCACTGTGGCAAACAACACTCACAGGCACCCTCTTCCTGTATCAAGGCCAGGAAATTGGCATGACCAATATGCCTCGCTCGTGGGGGATCGAGGAGTACAAAGACATTGAGAGCAGTAACTTTTACGCCGAAGCAGTGGCGTCCGGCGACGAGAAGCGGGTGAAAGACACGATGCATGGTCTGCAGATCATGGCTCGCGATCACTCTCGTATTCCATTCCAGTGGGATGATTCACCCAATGCTGGCTTTGCGGATGGTAAAGCCAAGCCGTGGATGAGAGTCCACGATGACTATCCCCACATCAACGTGGCAAAACAAGTCAAAGATCCCGAGTCTATTCTGAACTTTTACAAAAAGACGCTACGGCTACGAAAACAGTACCAAGATCTCTTTGTATTCGGCTCTTTCAAGCTCCTCGATCCGGAAGACGAGTCTCTGTTTACATATGTCAAGGAGAGCATCGCTCCGGTCAAGGGACGAAGTTCAGAGGTGAGGAGGGCTCTCGTGGTTCTGAACATGAGCCAAGAGGATAGACCTGGCCCAGAAGTACAGGCTGCGCTGGGTTGTTCGGCGGAGCATGTTCGTTTACTTGCTTGCACGGTAGAGGGCGCAGCGGGGATCAAGGCTAGACGACCGACTCTCGCGGGATGGGAGAGTCGGATTTATGTGAATTTTGAGTTGGAATAGACCGTTATAAGGATTGACGTTTATGGTTTGCACGAGGTACATTAATCTGGCATTAATATCAGCCTCCATTCTAGTATCCCGCCTGCTATGTGAATCAAGTCTCTCACCGGAGCAAATGACATTGCGTTACAAACATGGCCATGCGAATGTCAAAATGGCAAGACAAAGAGGATGATTTGTGACGATACATCGGAAAAGATTGCTTATTCAACAGTCTTCTAGGATGAGGGCTTAAACCTGGGGCACCCTAACAGATCCATTCATGACTTCCACAGCATTGCCGCCCAGATACACTGTCTTGACCTTCCGCTCCCCAGAACCACTTGTCTCAACCTCTACATCAACCACAATCAGGCTCTCACGTCCCATCTCAACGCCCTGAGTGATTCGGAACCGGATAGCATCCGCAGAAAGCTTGTACAAAGCCAGATAACAAGCCAAAGCACATGCAGCGCTTCCCGTAGCCGGATCTTCTATCACGCGCTTTATCAGTCTTGCCCGGAGATTCTGCACAAGCTGCTGCCCATCATGTTCCTCGCCAAGGCGCACGAAGTAGTATCGTCTAGAGTCAAAGTCGTGCTTCCACCCATCATCCTGCAAGTCGCCGGATATGAGAGCCATTGCTCCGACTTTGGCTGCGCCAAGCATCTCCAGGGATGGCAGCTCAACGAGCGCAAATGTCATTCCGTTGACGATACTGAAGAGCCGCGCGCCTTCTTCGGCGGCAGCCACCCTGGCGAGTTGCTCATCTGATCCCAATTCGTATCGAGGCTGTTCTAGACGCGCCTCGTGAAGCCTGACATTATGCGGGATGGAAGCCCGTGCAGAGCCATGTTCGTCAAAGTCGATGTCGATTCTCCCCGCCTTCACGACAATCGTCTTAACGCCTCGAGAGCGCAGGAAGACCGCAGTGCCAATGGTGGGATGGCCAGCAAACGGCAATTCCCATCTGGGGGTAAATATATCAACCTGTCTCTCGGTTGTCTCTGGGCTCTCAACGTCATGGACAAAGACTGTTTCCGAGAGATTGAACTCGCGGGCAATGCGCTGCTTTTGGGCCTGCGTGAGGGGAGGTTGCTGGTTTCGTGGGATTGTCACCACCGCCAGTGGGTTACCTTTGTAGGCGGTTTTGGTGAAAACGTCGAGAGTGGTGAATTTCAGACTCATTTTCATGTAAATCACGACATTACGGGACTGACTGAGTAATTGCGAAAAACTTGTGATGTAGGTACAGGTATAGTTGAGGTGAGTCAGAGTGCCACCGTCAGTAAACAGTCACAGTCGGATGAGTAATCCGCGCAATTTATACGCATGTCAATTGCGGATTCATGACAATATGCAGCGAGTCACCTTTTCCGCTACCGGGATCTAGTACTAACGAATAGGATTTCGGAGGTTGGAAATGATTTCTATCCATCGCTTAATTAACAGCTAGTAAGACGGCGTTAGTTAGTTATTGACCTGCCAGATCTGATCAGCGATCAGTATCTATCTTGGTAAAAAGCATAACTACAATTAGATCAAACCACCTTAGAATCTCCTCATATCTTGCCTAAGTGCGAGGTGAGTTAGTCTACATTGGGTCGGTTAGGCTATATTGCCAACTCTGGAAGGTCAGGTACATACAAACCCCTTCCTCTTATAAAGCAACCAGCCTTCAATTCATCAATCAGTTCCTCATGAGCTACCATAAAATTACAACATTTAGTATTGAAAAACTCATGCACATACTTATCGCTGCGCGTGCGATCCGGGGTCACCGGATTACCCGGCCCGTGAAGCTCAGGATTATTGGTTGATTGGACGGTGATTGGTGTTATCATCTCCCTTGTGACATTCATCAGCTCGCAGCAAATATTGCTTTCCTGCAGATACGGTTCCAAGTTGGATGTCACATATGTCTAAGTACGGTAGAAGGGACATGATCTGACTCCGAACTTATCCCCGACCTACCCCCCAGACTTTCACATGATATAGATTCTGGCATTTCAGCTCGCCACGTCTCTTGCTGGAACGAGAGTTTTCTCAAAACTCACATTCCTCAGAAGAGTGGATGGCTGAAGGCCCTCAACACTCAAGGGTGCAGGTTACATAACCACTGATGTGGCATGCAGCTATCAGCAAAACCACCACCCACCTCGTGATGCAGAGTGGCTTTTCCGGCATTATGGCGCTTTGTATGGTTGTGAAGGCTACTCTTATCTACTATTTCCGTCACTGAATTACGCCTGCAGATGCGTATCCTGCGAACGGCTTGGAAAAGGGAGCAGTATTAAGATCATGGAAGCTAGCGCTGGAAGCATCAGAATGCGGTACTTGAGCCTTTGATACAATCACATGTATTACTTGTTGACTCTTAATATGCACCAGCTCAAATGGAACTTTGCTTTGCTACAAGTCGCAAATGCTGTGGACTTTTGTACCTTCAGCTCGTGCTAGACGTCGATCTTATCCGCGCAGATGGTCCTACATATTTACTGCCTGCAAGTTTGTTTAATCTAGTAGATACGGCAGTCGACTGCATACGCCCACCATTCTTAGGGTTTAATCCGGAATTAGACAAATACATGGGTTGGACCGAGCTGAGAATTAGTTAAAGGTCTTGTCTTTGATACCCCTCAATCTGTAGTCTATACGTACACCAAATATTGAAGGTTATAAATAAGGGAGTATGTTTCTCTGCAGATACATAAAGACCAGATTCGAGAGTTCTCTCAAGAGTTACCGCCCAGCTTTGACCTATCTTAGATTATATATCAGAGAACGCCATTATGTACGTTCGACTCTTCGATCTTATATGTATTTTACAATAATCTATTGACAAGCACGACAGGCTTTTCAGCGCGGTTTTATATGCACCGGGCCTTCTACTGGCCTTCTCATCGGCCGTCGCGGCATGGCCTCACATTGACGCTTGTCGTAAAGCCTGGCCTGGTAATATCCAAATTTTCCACTCACCTTGGCGAGGAATTAGCTGACAGACCTTGCTATAGCGGAAGCTTGTGCATATGTGGTCGGGGGCACCATAGTCGCAGGCACGTGCGAAAGTATTTGCGAGAGTAACAATTGCCCGAACAGCCTCATCTGTCGACCTCGTCGCTGGACCCGCTACTGCGATTCGTGCGGTGGCGACTCAGGCGGCCGTGGGGGGACTCAGGGAAGTGACCATGGGCCTACGGTACTTTGAGATGAGTATGATCTTGTTTTCTCAGTGTTAGGACAAGAAATTACTCCTTGGCGAGGGAAGTTTTGAAGAAGGTCCAGGAGCATGCTACTTTGGGTGTTGTAAATACATTGAGCACCAGACTAGAGACGTAGCAATGAGGTCCTTGGCACTAAGGTCTTTATCATAGTGACTCCTATTATATGGATGATCTCAATGAGATGTCTTCTCTACGACTAAAGTATACCTGGATAGATGCGCCCCAAGTAAAACATGCGGGGGTTGACCTGGCAGTAGCAGACTAGTGTAGCCCTTAAAAGATGACAGCTGATATAGACGATGAACAGGTGGTATAGCAGTAGATACTGACTTAAATGAACGTATATTTCCGAATACGGATTGTGGAAAGACAGAAGTTATGGAGAGTTCAAGTTCAAACTACGTTCCATCACCCAGCCCGTCCATACTACTGAGACCGACCAAAGGCAGTTGAAAGGCATACTTTCAATCCTCCGGGTATTTTGTGGTTAAAGAACGCATCGTAGCTCTGCGAGATATTCTCGAGCTTGTCTGAAGAAAGAGTTAGACTTATAAGGCAATCTGGGATAATCAATTACCTTCGTGCGTGAACATGAAAGAGGGATCGTATTTGCCCTCGACCACCATGTCTAGAAGGAGTGGGAAGTACTAAGAGACAGGCACAGCAACAGTCAGTAATGTTCTGCATCTGGAGTGAGGCTGAGACAATGGAGGGGAGAAAGCACGCCGCGCCTCTGTCAAGTAGAGGTGCATGACAACTTACCTTCTGGGCGTAAAGCTGTCCTCCGCGCACGGTAATGCCCTTCTCCATCATCATTCCGATTGGGAAGTTGTTGGTCTCAAAGAAGAAGTCGCCAATCAAAGCGAGATTTCCGCCCTTGCGCGTAGCTTTGATTGCTGCGCTAACAGTGTCCGAGCTGTCGCCCTCAACGCCCAGCTTTCTCATGGTGTTATGCTTCATGGAGTTAGTGCTTCTGAAGCCGCTCGCTTCGATACCACGGTCCAAGCCGTGCGGTTCAAGCGTCAGGATGAAATCCGCGACCTCGGGATGCTCTTTCACATTGACCGGGATCATACCGAAAGACTTGGCGATCTTGAGTCTGTTCTCATCTTTGTCGATCGCATAGACCTTGCGGGCTCCGCGGAGTTTTGCTAGACGTTGGATCGAGAGACCGACTGCGCCGCAGCCCCAGACACCGACGACATCACCTTCGCCTACCTCTGCCAGCTCGTTGCCATGCCATGCAGTAGCGGTCACGTCGGCAAGGCCGAGCAGCTTCTTGGCATCTATATCCTTGGGGGCCTTGACACAGGTGAGGTCGGCGTTGGGGACGCGGCAGTACTCAGCCTGGTCACCGGGATATCCTCCCGTGAGCATGGAATAGCCAAAAATGCCTGATAGGCGGTGTCCGTACATCTGCTCCAACTCCTGGGAAGGGTTGGTTCTGTCACAGAGTGAGAACTCCTTCCGCTTACAGTAGAAGCAGTCTCCACAGGCGATGACTGGCAGTATAATCACTCGGTCTCCTACCTTGAGGCTTTTGACATGAGACCCAACTTCTTCGACGATGCCGATGGCCTCGTGGCCCATGATCAAACCCTTTTCCATGACCTTGTTCATGTCGCCAGAATACATATGCAGGTCCGAACCACAGATGGTGCAGTGGGTGACATGCACAATGGCATCCCTAGGCGCAGTGACGGTAGGCTTGGCTACTTCACCCAGTTCGATTGATTTGGTGCCTGTCCAGATAGCTGCCTTCATCTTCGCACTGGGATGGGGCTTGTATGCCGTCGTGTAAACTGGTCTTTGGCACATGTGAGATACGAAGCGAATTGCAACGGGAAAAAGAAGGCTTACTTCATTACTTCTGCCATGATCGAGTCTCAGTGTTCTTCTGGGGTTTGTTGTGAAGATTGTTGCGAGTCTGACGGTGGACGTTCTGCTGTCTACCCAAAGATGCAAGGATGATCAGAGCAGTTTTATAGTTCCCTTCCCTTATAGTCTCATGGTTATTTAGCATATTTTATCAGTTCCATGAGTTTACTGTCATCCATGCTCATCATTGCGATTTTATGACCGTTGCCGATTTCTTTCATATTCTCATCATTTCGGCATAGCATCTGCGCGCCGTTCGCATGGTTCAGCCCAAGCCCATAGTAAGTAAGTTTGTGGTACTGTGCCACTTGGATGTCACCTTTTTAAACTTTGATACAATGAAAACATTGCATTATGCATACAGTTATGTGTAATAATGACGCATTGATAGCATCGTCTTGTACAATTCTTTATGCTTCTTCCGCTAGCAGAATCAGGACAAGCGACATGTGACGTCAGCGTTACGAGTCTAATTATCAAAGCCCGAAGTTCGTTCTTCTTGACGGGCTTTTTTATTTCACTTTAATTCATTATATAGGACCATTGCGTCAAATCGCGTGAGAACAAACTATCACCCATATCGTCAGCTGCAAACAACAACGACTGCAATCACAAGAATGGCAGAATCTCTTGCCGCTTTCCGGGCCGGGAGGAGCGCAGAGCTCCGCAAGCTTGCAGAAGAGCACCTTCAGCACGAGTATGTTTACACTTAATGCTGCGATGGCTTCAAGATCAACGATACCAATGTCATCTAGCTTAAACCAGAACGACCGCGATGTCCTGAGACGCGCAGGAAGCCAAGTATCCACCCACGCCACAGTAGGCTCGCTGCTGGGTCTAGGATTCGGCATCTACTGCGCCTTTAGACTACGATCAATGCGAATGACCTACTTCAATGCCTTCAGAGCCATGGAGAAGCCTGTGGAAGTCAAATTCGCCGATGGCCGCACCCGTGAGTTGTTGACGCCTGCATATCTATAAGCGTTGTATGCTGATACCATCTTTCTTCACAGAGCCCATCCCAGACATCACAGCTCAGCTCGCACCATCGAAGTGGAGTGATGCGGCGACCTACCTCTTTTTCTCTGTTGGAGGCTTGTTCCTGGGCGGCGAAACGGGCCTTCTTTCCGGCACAGCATCAGCGTCGCGCACTATCAGAAAGGACCCTGAGGCCAAGGAACGAATTGAAAAAGCTTTCAAGAGCTTTCGCATTGATGCGTTGAAGCAAGAGATTCAACAGTTGGAAAAGAAGTCGAAGTTTGAGCAGCTTTTCAGCTCGTGAAATATCAAACGGTTTGTGTAAGGCGTTTCTTGAATAAAGTCCAGCCGATAATATACGTTGAATTCCTATATATGCTCAAGGCCTCAGCCAGTCTAACTAAAATCGTCGGTAAGACTTCAAGTCTAAGGCTGAAACTACTATATCCTTCTGTCGAATGAGTGTGGAATTGCGTGTCAATTGGTTTATCACCACGACAGGTGATCAGGATCACATTCATTCTAGTCAAGTCTAAGTACCATGGTGCCCACTAGAGCTCTAGACAAGGTCCCATTATGCTCCACAAGCTCTTGGAATTCCTCATCCTTCCATAGATACTCGACAACGCAAGCGGCATAGTGCACCACTAAGTTTCGTAACTGATCCGGTACTAATTCCTCGAAAGCAAAGCGCACCAGTTCCACCACGTCATCGTTGACTTTTACGTCCAAGTAAAGATCCACCAAGCTTCGATGAAGCTTTTCTTGAGAAGTCCGCGTAAGTCTTGCAATACCATAACGGTCTGCCAATGTATAAACCTTGGCGTGGTGTACTAAGGGATTTGCGCGATCTTTTAGGGTCATGTTGACTTCGTATACTTCACATGGGGGTCGCCAAGCAATCTCAAAGTCTGCCCAAAGTTCTGCCCCGATAACGGTGCATGGTTTCTTCTTCTTCTTCTTAATTCTTGGAGGTGATTGAGCCTCTGGCGCTGTCTGTACCTCTGCCATGGGTTCAACGTTGACGTCAAATGCGTTTATAGCGGGAGGACTTTCTGCGGGAGGATCCGTATCGACTGAAGCTTCAGCAAGTGGCTTATAAGAAGGGTCTTCCGCTTCTTGTTCGTTCTCGTTGGGAGTCGCTTTGGCTGGTGGAATCGGCTCCGGAGTGTCATAATCCCCATTGTATACGAACTGCCAAAAGCTAGTAAAGACTATCTCGTCGATATCTTCCCATTTTACAGAACAGTCTGACGACTCTTTGAAATGCCCATTTACAAGTGCCGAGAGGGCTGGTGACTGGTGCGCAACAAGGGCAGAATGAATGATGAATTCTGTTTGCTTGACGCCAACGATAAATTTGAATGGCTTTGATATCGCGACACTATTTACATTAGTTATCGTAGTTATCTTGGTTATTTTCCCACGTAGCCTTACCTCTTCTTTGATATGTGCTCCATTCTTTTGAGTCTCTCCGCCTAGCTGCGTTGAAAACATGGGGGAACAATTTTCTTTATTTCTATATAACCTTATCATGCAGGCATACCCAAACCAACTCTTGCGGCCTTACCCCGCCCCGAAGTTTAACACCATGTTAGTTGCGGATTGGATGCATTGAGGCCTGGTCGGCCTCCAGCAGCTAGTCCCGCCACAGAGATTTGTGTGATAGTGGAGGTAGAATTTTAATCAACTTGACAATTGTTCGATGGACGACGGGTCCTATGCACTATGTAATTGAGATGTCCTCCATAGGGATAAGATCTTTTGGAGCTGCCGGGTAGTTTCCATGCATGAATATGCTCGCGAAGGACTTAGCAATGATGTGATTGGAACCCTCATCCGTGTGGAAGCCACTGTTGGCTCAAAAGACTCCATCACATCACATCACATTCGCACATGAATTAATGTAGCCTTAGCAACTTAATCTTTCAGCAAGTATTGATTCCTCGGCGCTGTCCCGTATGAGACATGGGCGACTACAAGTAGGCCGTTGATTCTTGGACACTTCGTTCTATATCTATGCTTCTGAAGACACTAGTCACCCTACAGCCTACAACGTCGCATGATTAAGTTTTTAACTGCAATATAATATAAACCTACATAATAAGAAGAGTTTTGCAAAATAATATATTTACCATTATTTATTACTTTTTAATTAAATTTTGCGTCTAGAAATAGCTTTAGTTTGTTAGAATAGCCAACAGTTAAAAAAGGCCTAAATATAGAACTAATAATATGGGAAAACCAGGATATGACGTAGCACCCTGTAATTAGATTAAATTCTTTAGAACCACATTTTTTATATGAACCTGTGCACACCACTCTGCCTTGATTTGTCCATTCAGGCTATGCCGGACTCAATTCTTATTTTAGACGGCCATGCCCTGCATGAGTGCTTCGCCTTCTTATCCTAGCGTTGGTGATATTTGCCAAGGGATAGCGTATAAAAGTTGGTCGACTGTGGTGTTGACCTCGTCTATTGGTAGCCTGATTGCCAAGGCGAGCTGGGGATCTCACTGCATGAAAGTATTGTAGTGACTACTCGCTCTAAATTGGCTAGAAATGATTCACTACGGGGATGAAAATGGAGAAAAGGGGCTACTTCTCAATCAAAGGCTTTGAACAAGCCTGACCCATTAGCCTCTTTATGACTAGACGCAACTGGCATCGGCTGATAAACCCTCGCGGGTGGAAATCAGGCTTAGGGATAGCATTTCTTCCGTACAAATGAACGCCGAAGGTCCAAGATGTTGGTGATGTCCGCCGAGTCCTTGCATGCACCGACGTTACATGGTGCGTGACGCAGCAAGGGGCTACTAACTCCAAAAGGTGACTATTCAACCTCGTTGGCTGGCTGTTTGTCCACTTCTGGGCAGAAATATGCAGAGAAGCGGAATATTGCGGCGTTGATGCTATAGCACTCAATGCCGGCCAAATCGCTTTCGTGTCCCACTACAGCCTGCCCATCAAATCGCCCAATACACTCACTTATCCGCCCGCTCGGTCTACCATCTCGTGAGGTGTGGCATCTATCCACCTCGCCCTCTGCAGTTAATACCACATGTTTTACACTAACTGAGAAGCTCCAGTCTCTCTGTACGGAGGCTCAGTCCCTCTGATAAAAGGAATTCGATAGGTAAGAAACTTCGGAAGAGCCTTTAGAGCAACAGGATTAAAGCCTACCTTCTCATCCTCGTAAAAAAAGCAGTTCAATAAAGTCCCCAAAATTACTGCATCCTGGACCAAGGCCATCTGTTTCTCTAATGCGTCACGAATATCTGCCGGTACACCATCAAACAGCTCAGTCCAAAAAGCCCGTTCCGCAACCTCGAATTCATCTGGCATCCAAAACTCCCCACCTGTATATTCGCCAGCGAGCGTGTGAATACGGCCAAAGCCAACTCCAAATGGAAGCGGGGAGGATAACTCCCAGTCGATCAAGCCGGTAACGTTGCAATTGTCATCAATTAGGATGTTCAAGTCGTTAAGGTCATAATGCGTGACCCATAGCGGGAGGTGCTTGTACTGTTCCAGCTTACCAAGACAGCTTTCCAGGCGATGTCGATACGGATGGACTTCCTGTAGCGGCGCTGCCAATATGGCCTCCAGATGGGGTCGAACCTTGCTATCGACAGCCTCATCGCTGCAGCTGGCGAGGCAACCTTTAGAAAAGATTTGACCGAGAGACCTGTTGATAGCAATTCGGCCCTCGGGGCCTTTGCCGACAACGCCGTGAATCCACATCTTGCCGTGCAGACGGCTAAGGGAGTAAGCCCAAACACGTTCGTTGAGAAGCTCCTCATCCTCCAATGCTCTTGCGTCGGGCACTACAGAGCCTAAAACCCTCTGTGCAGTCTTGAAAGCGTCCAGGTCGAGAGGCTCAGTGCGAAACTGTAGGACGAGCTCACGGCCGTCCGCCAATGTCAAGAACAGGGTCCTACTGAACATGCCCTGCATGGGAGGTTTGTCAACACGCTTTGCAGTGCTGCCTAGATGCTCGGCGACCAGTTTCTTTGCCCATTTAACTTGCTTCGTCGGCGTGTCAAGCAATTTTGGGAGATCTTTATCAGAAGCGATCAGCGGCATTGTCAAGGATTGTGGAAACGAGATTATGCGAATGGAGAACCGCAAATTGACTTTAAACGTGATTGAGACCGTTGATCTGCCGTCGTGAGCGAGTGGAAGACAGTGGCGGTAAGCCCTATTTATTGTCATTCTTAACGCGGGGCACCTGGGTTCGATAAGGCCAGCTTCACTAGAGACATATCTCTACAGGGATGATGACGAGAAGCAGCTAATGTCCGATGGCTTGCATGCTATCGCCTCTCTAGTACGATATCACCGCCACCCAACATGGGGTGCACTCAACCAGCTGACGATACGTCTATCAACGGTTATTGCGAAGAACCCCTTGCCCAATCCTCTTATTAGTGGTCTCAAAAATCACACCAAATACAGCTTACTTGTGTACAGGCGGTCCATTGGTCGAAGCATTGTGATGCATTTCTTGTTTAAGTTAACTGCTGACTTTCTCTATTTTCCCCGTTTAGGATATGGGAATGGTACTCTTTATGTTATATAACAGTAGACATGTATTAGCAAAAGTTAACGTGGGGACTACTAAGTAATTATTGTTATAAGGAATCTTGAAGAATTCATATAAGTAAATCTGCTGTTAACAACGATCTAGTTTACTGAAGTCCCTTCAATAACAATTTCATCGCTTGATATAGCCTGCTTTCGACTCTTGCGAAAGCAGATATAGAATAAGCAACCAGCAATAAACCCAGATACTCCTACCGCACCATACATCCACACGAGGTAAGGGTCCTGGGACACAGCACCCAACGCAATGCAAATCGCCGCAGCAATCGCAATTGTTAGCCAGAAAAGAGCCGAGATAACAGATCGCAAGCTAAAAACGACATCGTCAGCACAATGATGGTACGTCTACTCGGGAAGAGCAGGGGACTAACTTCTTGGGCGCCTGTGTGAAGGCCAGCTCCAGACCAGTAATGATAACGAAGGCTTCGGACAAGGCCACTAGGACGTAGGCTGGCGCTTGGATCCAGACGTGGATGCTGTTGGGTGGTGAGTTGTAGATGAAGTGCTGAAGAACGCAAGCGTAAGCCATTGAGAAAGAGGCGAACATGAAACCCAGGAAGATACGGGTCACGGGGTCGAAGTCGATATTGTACTTTCGAAGTAGGGGATAAACGATCACTGAAGAGTTATGTGTCAGCCACAGGTCTATAGAGGCCATTGGAGGTTTGACTCACAGTCGAGGAAGGGGATAAAGAAGCAAAGAGCAATCGGGTCGAGGTTTTGCAGTAGGTCATTGGGCGTTCCGTGAAGGGCCATGGTTCCGGCTTGAGAGATGAGATTGTTCCACATCTGATTCCAGCAGATAAAGTAAAAGGGGAAGAAAAGGAACATCTAAGAATGGTAAGTATTTATCTGGTACACCTCAGCAGAAGGGTTTTTGCAAACCTTGCAGCTCTTGAGTCCTCGCTGGACATCTTCAACATACTCATCAGTGTATCTTGGCTGGCTGGCCAACGGATACTTGTCGCTATGGCCCTGCTCCCTGAGGATTGAGGGACGAGCGTTCATGAAGCCCTTCTCCTTGACAGCGATGTTGGTTGTTCGGAGGGCGTCAAGAATGGCCGAGCCAACTGGAGGAACACGGATGTACTTGTTGCGGCCGGAGATGAAGACAGAGGCGGAAATTAGGATGGCGCTATCACGATATATATTAGATGGCTTTCTGGAAGACGGACAAAACGTATATGCCACTCACATCAGGGGGATCAGGTATGCTAGCCAGAAAGAATAATGAGCTTCAATGTTGACTGTGATAAGAGGCGACAGGGCTCCGATGTTGACGACCCAGTAAAACCTGGATTGTCTTAGCAAGCAGTCTGTTGGATAAGCACGAGCAGGCGTACCACATGAAGAGTCTCTGCACAGTGAGTTCAGGGTCAACAATGACCTCCTCGCCAGACTTGAGAGTCCTAAGAATGGGGTGGGAATGTTGGTATTGCTCCGCGCACATGGGAGTCACATTGGCCTTGATACCTCCCGTCCCAAGACCGATGGTGACCATGGCAGCGATAAGGCCACCGAGGCCGGCATTATTGAGAATGGCTGTGGGGGTGGACGTCGATACGAGAATGACGAGCCCGAGGGTATAGATGACACAGGCGAGGCAGATGGCTCGAAATTTACCGAGGTATTGATCTATAGAGATGTCGGTTAAACTGCAAGGACTTATATGTGGTGGAGGACCTACCAGCGACGATGGCGCCGATGACTGTTGAGGCATAGGCCCAGAATTTGAAGAAGTTGCCAAGCGCTGTCGCAACCGCTTGGCCTTTGCCAAGAGCCCCGGGCAGTTCGGAGCCAGGGGCATATGGGTTGCTGATACCATGGTTAGTACTCCAACGATTCGAAGCCAAAAGATAGAGCTGCCATACTTGATGTAGTTCTGAATAGGGCCAGAGAGGCCAAAGTAGGTAAATCGCTCCCCGAGCTGTACCGCAACTGTCAGTTCAAACACTTTTAGGATGGATTTTCCGAGAGCTCTGGAGCATACCTCGACAGCCAAGATGAGTAAGGCAATCCTGGGTAACTTGTCAGGCACTCTTCTCAAACCTCGCCACTGCGCTCCCAGTCCTGCGACGCTGGTAGCATCCGCCATATTGAGGCCAGGCTTTTTCTCCATGTTGAGATCAGACGCCATATCGAATAACTGTAAGCGAAGATAATGTTTTGACTTCAAAGAGATGAGAATAGCCCCTTGAACGAGGTTACAATCTCCGGGTTGAGGGCCCCGTATATAAACGCGGGCAAGTTGGAGTACCCCGGACCCATCCGCCTGGGAGCCAGCGTCGAGAGATAACGCGGGGTTGCCGTCAAGGCTTGCCATAGGCGGCGTTCAGCGGCCTATCTGCCGAGATAGCGGCGGCGGGACCGTACGATCGGCGTTGCGAACGCCGCCAATCACAGCACACGCCGGATTGCGAGATGGACAAGACGGGGAGATAAATTGTCTTATTTACTCAGTACTGGTGTATTCATAAACTTCGTCTACGTACCTGTCCCTTATCGACTTTTCTATCGTCACCAAAAACTCGTTATGTCTACCACTACTACAGCTACGCAAGAAGTTACAGCTTCACTGCCAGCCCTCAAGCGTCTCGAACTACGGCACGACGAGTATCCCGGTCTTGACCAAGAATGGCGCCAACTATGGAATGTCCATGGTAGCTCAATGGTCCGAGCAGATGAAGTCAGCATTGAGGAGTATCGTCTCGACCCAGCCAAGTACAGCTTTACTTACCCAACCTGTCGAGGCCCAGAGGTATTCCACGTTGAAGATAGACGAATCCCAGTATCACGTCCCAGCGGTGAGATTACTGTAAGAATCTATTCCCCAGAGGGACCCGGACCGTTTCCTCCTCACTTGAATTTCCACGGAGGCGGCTGGGTACTGGGAGGTCTGAACTCGGAAGCGGCCTGGTGTCGTCACATGTGCAACAAGGCATCTGTCACAGTCATCGACGTGGACTACCGAATGGGGCCCGAGTGTCGATACCCAACCGCCATATACGACTGCTGGGATGCTGTGAAATGGGTATGACTTCCACCTCGATCTTACCTGGTACATGTCTATAACTCGATGCAGGCAATAAACAATGCAAACGAGCTCAACATCAATCCCCAGAGCGTCTCATTCGGCGGCCTCTCAGCGGGTGGGCACATGTCTGCTGTTCTCGCCCACTTCGCTCGCGATGAGGGCATAGACATCAAGTTGCATCTCATGATTGTTCCTGCCACAGACATGCGCTACTGCAACCCCAAGCTACAGAAACTCACAGCCGACAATTGCCCTTATGACAGCGCATTGCGGCTCAAGGATGTCCCATGGGGGCCGCTTGGCCGAGAGCAGTGGTTCCTAAAATACTGGGTCAGCCAAGACGCTGGTGAGTGCTAAAGTACCGTTACAATGAACGAAGTTGAGCTTACATGAACTACAGACGAACTTGAGCGCCTCCTTAACAGCGAGTGGATTCTCACACCGGTGCTTGCTCCGAACTTCAAGAATCTCCCCCGGGGGCACATTGTGACGGCTGAGTTTGATCTTGAAAGAGACGAGGGCGAGTTTTACGGGAAGTTGTTGAAAGATGGCGGGAATTCTGTAACGATGAAACGATACGCTGGGTGTCCGCATGCCTTTGCGCATTATAACCATCCAGGGAGGGGGTTGGCAAAGAGCATGGAGTTTATTGAGGATACAGCGGAGCTACTGAGAAGCGTGCATCTAGATTAGATATCTTACAACGACCCAGATAAACAAATGCACTGTAACAAATTATCGGCTTCATTCATTTCCGTCAATGGTTGAGCTTCAGTACAAGCTTTGCTAATACTGCGATAAATCCGAGTGACAGTAAAATGACTAGAAAAATTGGTCACGTATAGAGATTTATGATGCTATCAACTACCCACCCCCTTGTGATTCATATCTGCAGTCCTTTATCTTGGGAAGTGTCGTGTCATCGACCCACCCTCGAGCCCTTATCTCACATCAGTATCGGCCATTAATGGAGAGGCGAACTCTCAACGCCACCAATCATATTCGACGCCGATACAATGAGAAGAGGCCGAAACTCGGCAGAGGCGTCTCCGCATCCGGTGCTATCAATATCGATCGGTAGAAAAGTCTCATTTGCCCTTATTTTCGCTACCAACAGATTATTCCATTCTATTCGAGATTACCATTGTTCATCCGACTTATTACAATGGCTTCTGATAGTATCGTCATCGTTGGGTACTTGCCCTTCCAATAGCCACTCCTGCAACACACTAACAAGCCTACTTACAGAGCAGGAATTATTGGTCTTGACGTCGCCCTTGTTCTTTCGCAACAGGGCTATGGCATGAATGTTACAATCATAGCCGAATATCTTCCGGGCGACACTGCAGCCTCATATACTTCCCCATGGTGAGACCAACCCACCTTTGGCTGTATATACAGATGCTCACTGTGGCCAGGGCTGGATGCAATTTCTCTGCCATATCTGGTACCGATGCTAATGCCATCAAGTGGGATAGACACGGCTACGCGCACCTGAGAAAGCTTTCTACGGAAAACCCCGATCAATCTTTTGTGAAAAAGACCCCGTCGATGGAGTTTTGGGATGATAATGTCCCGCACGATAAGATCAAGGCAATGGGTGATTATCTCGAGGATGTGAGTCGAGCCAAGAGCAAAGCTGATAACTTCATCTGCTGGCCAGGAACTGACAGTTACCAGTTTCGAGTTCTACCAGCCAAAGACCTCCCCGAAGGCGTCAAGTTTGGCTGCGCTTTTACCACACTAACGGTCAATGCGCCAGAACACTGCCAATATCTACACAAAAGGCTGAGAGACGAATACGGCGTGCGCTTTGTGCGACAAAAGCTTCCTGGCATCCATGCTGCCTTTGCCAACCCCAGCACAAAGGTCGTCTTCAACTGCACAGGTAACGCGGCAAAAACTCTCCAGGGTGTGCAAGACGACAAGTGCTATCCAGTCCGAGGACAGGTGCTGCTCGTAAAAGCACCGCAGGTTGGAACAAACGTCATGCGCCATGGCAAAGACTATGTGACGTATGTGATACCCAGACCTGGGTCGAACGGAAACGTCGTCCTTGGAGGATACATGCAAAAGGGCGTTGGGTAAGCAGTACAGTGATGCTAAATCTGGAGAGTCTGACTCACAATTCATCAGCGATAGCGCTACGTATTCTCACGAGAGCGAGTCGATACTCAAACGCACAATAGACTTGAGCGTTGAGTTGCAGAAACAGGACCCCGAGGTCTTGGCTGCATTCTCTGGTCTTCGGCCGTCACGGGAAGGTGGTGCACGTGTTGAGAGGGCTTCAATACTTGTTGATGGAGAGCACCGCGCAATTGTCCATAATTACGGTGCAGGCGGCACAGGCTTTCAAGCTGGATATGGCATGGCGTTGGATGCTGTAAGGAGTATCGAGGATGTTCTGGAGACAATTCCAATCAGGCCATCATTGTAAAAAGACAAAGTATAGCGTGGATATATAATCTCTGTTCCCCGTGTGGTGTATCATTTGCCCTCCTTCGATGCTTCTAAAGCAAGTTTAACATGCGGCTCCAACTTCAGGACTTGATCAACGCCTCGCCAAAAGATCGCGTCCATTCTTAACAACCCCAAGCGAAGAACCACGAAAGCGTTTGCTTTGAGCCGCATCTGCCTCCGCGTCGCTTCCAGAAGCTTCATGCACGAAAAGGCCTCGTCAAAGGTAGGTGCCGACACGAACATGAACAGCATGGCAAAGCACATGGATGAAAAGGCGCTCTGACACCAGGGTGGCCAGTGTTGTGCCGTCTCGTCGCTCTTGAGGCTTTTGATAAAGTCTAGGAATTCCTCAAGAACCTTCTTTAGTCTGCCGCGCGGCTGTGACGCTTGATCTGGGGACTCGATTGCTGTCATTTGGGAATGGACT
This sequence comes from Fusarium nurragi, assembly GCA_012977755.1. Classification (NCBI taxonomy): domain Eukaryota; kingdom Fungi; phylum Ascomycota; class Sordariomycetes; order Hypocreales; family Nectriaceae; genus Fusarium; species Fusarium nurragi. The sequence continues at coordinate 63,388 of JAALXI010000176.1, read as the reverse complement.
CGTGCCCGTGATATAAGTAGGCGTGTATAATAGTGACCGAGCCGTGTAGAGATACTTGGCATTGACTCGTCACTTTCAGGGTCTGTTACCCTCGTGGTCTCCGGTATCCTATGGTCCAAAGCCTGAAGAAGCTCAGCTACAGTTCTATCCATATCTTCTGGCTTTTGGGCACAAGTCAATGCGCGGAGAGAACAACAGAGTGTAAGCTTTTGAAGTCGTTCGGGACTGTAGACAACACTTACTAAAGACGATCGAGTGCAGGCGTCAGGCAAGATGTCAATGCTGAAAAGGCCATGACATCAGCCCATCTCGTTGGATCGAGACCACAGGAATGGTCATCTTGCGCAGTCAACTCGTCCACGAGCCAATTCGCTTTATTGATATGAGGCGGTCTTCCAAGTGCTGCTGCCAGCCACTTATCAAGGGCAAAGATAAAGAACGATAACGTCCGTCTCGCGCGTGATTGAGCTAGCGGAACATTCCAGAGAATTGGATCAAGATGGAGACCAATATTGACAGCTGCTGATGCCAGCATTCCCATGGTAGTCCACCGATACGAGGCGTCGGATACGAGAGGGTTAGAAGAGGGCCTGACAACGACCAAGAAGAGGGTTTGCACTGTGGCCATGGTCGGTGAGTGGATATCGGAAGCGACAGCAGTATTGATTAGCTCGGCAAGGTCTTTTGGGTCGGGCGAGTCGTAGGCCATATCGATGCAGAGCTGGTCATCGTACATCGCAAATGGCAAGGATATAGAGTAAATGGCTGCTAGAAGGCCGGGTGCGCTGGTTGCTGGATCCGGGGGCAATTCATTCGAGAAAATTGGGTAGTGTGGTGCAATAAACCTCTCATAGAGCCCTATCAATCTCTTGCCCATGTTCGGGGAGATGGTCTTTTCCAGTTCCTTTCTGAGCTCTGATACCTGCATCGACAAATGTCCTGCTTCCCGTCGACTTTGCGCAAACAACGCCTGTTGAGAGACGAGAAATTGGACAGGCGGGTCGTTATTGACCGAACGTATGGCCAGCTGCTTGAACTTGAAGGTACCTTGTTCGTCTGTCTGGTATCGCTGGAGCAAGTACGGGTCCATGTCTCCGCTAAGACCAAGTGTTTCTGGATGGAGGTTTTCGTGCCCATCCAGGAGCATATATATCCCTCCCAAGGAGCCATCTGTCGCGTCGGACGCGATCGATGGTGGGATATCATTGGGAGTTTGGAACATGAACTGAAATTCAGGTCCGTCCATGTCCAAGTCGTGAAGAAGCTGCATCGTCATGTCAGGGAAGACAGTTGACGCTGTTGGTGAAGGGGCATCTTGCTCCAGGCCCAGACTCTCCAAGGATCCGGTAGCTTGACCAGCAGATTCCTCGACAGATCCGGCTTCAGCCTCTTCGAGAACGTCGTCGGTGCTCATTAATCCTGTCTGCTGCCGTTTCCGTGGTCGTGCGGCTTCGACAAAGGTGCACTCCCTTCCACGCTGCTGACATAGCCTGCAGGGAGGCGCCGAGTCAATGCGACAAGCCGTCTTGCGAGAGCGACAGAAGTCGCATGGTCTTTGTCGCTTGCTCATATACTTGCGCATCACTGGGAATGCGTACGATGAAGTAGATCAGAAGTCGGATTAACTTTATGAAGATGCCCGGAATCAAGCTACTGCGATGGGGAGCACGTGATGATTGGAGTGGGGAGGCTGTAGTTTAAGCCTAGGGTAAGTTGCAATGACATGATACCATGGAAATAACAGAAAGGGAGTTAATTATAAGCATATAAGTATTCCTATTTATGTTCTCCAGAATGAGGGTTTTTGTCCAGATAAGTACCTAAGGTGCTTCGTGAAGGCCTGGAACGTTTCTGGCAGGACCAGTGCCAGATATGGCGAAACAGTACACAGCATCACTGTTTTGAGCGCGTTCGATACTGTCGTACATAGCGTTCCATTCCTCCTGGGCAATAGTAGCATCATCTCAGGATATTAGTTAGATAGATGCTCATGCATGGCCAGAGCTGAAAAATATAGCAAGTGCTAGACCGAGAGTGGTGATAAAGTACATTTTCTCGGATTACGACGTTCAAGACGGACAGATGTTAGATGCCTTGCTGGATAAATTCGTCCAGTTGTCGTTTACAGTCGAGATCTGGGTTGCGAAAGTGAAGAGAAAAGCTGGGTGGGGGGGTTGAGTCGAGGAATATGTGGCCCTTGTACGACCGGTTCATCTGAAACTACCCATAACTCTATGATGAGGCAAGACTCAATGGCATGGCTGCTTTGCATCCCGCCAGTGTACAAGAGGCTTAGTCCAGATGCAGCCCCAGAGTTTATAGTGCCGGTAATGCTACTCAACCTTGCCCTCCATCAGTACACGTAACTTGGGAGAGCACCGTCCAAAATAAGATAGCGGACTGCACATCTTAAACAGCAAACAACCTAATCTCCTTCTCTCCTAATCGCTGAATAAAATTCAGAAAGGCTTGTTTAATATTGTAGGAGGCTGACATCCAAGCCTATTCGTCTTGTCTCCTTTTCCCCGGGGCTGCTCCCAACTGAGCTAGTTGCATATAGAAGTGAGACAAAACACGCCCAACAGCCAACTACCGACAGAGCGTTACATTCAGCGAGGAAAAATACTGTGACGATGGTGCATTTCCATCCTTGCTTTCTTCCACATCTGGAAGGTGGTCAAAGCAAAGCTGAAAAGGAAAAGCAAATAGTAAAAGTTTATTACTCGGCTAGGGCGAACGTTATGTGCACCGGGGGTGGTGCATATAAGATTTAAAAGCCAGCGCACCACCTCCCAACAGCCAATCAAAGGAGCTTATACGGTCAATTGCAGCTTGCACAGTTAATTACAGCTTGCAAAGGCAGCTTGTCAAGACAGCTTACAAGGTTAATTATAAGGTCAATTATAGAGTTAAAGGCAGCATATAAGCTATGCCTTTACAAGTTGTCCCTTTGCAAGCTGCCTTTGCAGGCTGTAAGTGACTGCAAGCAAAGTTCACCGCGGCGAAAGAATTGACGAGGTTATAGGGAAAGAATACGAGAAATAGGCAGCCGTATTTGTAGCCATGCTGATTGGGCCAACGTTCCTCTTCATCTGATTGGCCTAAACATGGAGGAACTCGAAATAAAAGAAACCCTCAAAAACGGTTGAATATTGAGTTTAGACAGGAAGAGAACGGGAAGGTGTTTCAAAAAAACCAAGAAGGGTTTAAACATTGACAGACACTTTGCAACGACAGAGAATATGAGTTCTAGCAGAGGATATGAAATTGATATTGTTAAGTGTTTGAGCTGCTGATTCAATTGAGAGCGCTCTAGACCCAGCCACTATTGCCACTGCGGGAAGTTTCGAGTCTGTGGAATGCAAACAGGGCTGTCACTCAAGTGACGGGAAGATCTGCAAAGCCCCGAATTCCATTGATTTCCTTGAGACTAGACCAGTTCTCGTGGAGCTGCAGGGCCGGGGCTATTCTAGCTGCTTCCGGAGTCACAAAACGTTATTGGACTAGGACATGGGCATCCCGGAAGCCTGGTTATGCCCTGACTGGCTGATCCGTCACCAGGTCACTACGAGGCTTGCCGCTGTGCGCCAGGTACAGACGCTATTAAGGACCAGACAAGCCAGGTGCGAGACCAGCTTTGGCACTCTCCTTCTTGTCCTTTTCCTCCTTTACAGCATACCGTCGTGGCCATCGTCGGCATGATAGGCCACGATGAAATCATTTACTATACAGCTGTTATTTATTTTGGCGTCGCTGTGTCTTGTTAGTCAAGTTGTCGCTCATGCGCACGAGTCTGCTAAAAAACTAGAGGGTGTTCCGCAATGTGCAGTACGTTTCCTGTGCCATCACTGTCGCTTATATCTCACTGACCAAATACCAGGTTGGCTGCCTCAACAAACTTCTAGACCCGCCCACGTATTCTTACACGAGCGAAGAACAACTCTGCCATAATACGAGCTTGAGCAAAGAGTTCACGTCTTGCGCACAACGAGCTTGTACCGTGAGAGATCTACTGGGTGAGTATTCCAGGCCTAGGGGATCGTGGAGTCCTTGGATGCGCCCCAAAAAGTAAAACACTAACGAGTTGCCTAATTCGACTTGGGTAGATTTTCTCAACATAGAGCAAAAGTTCTGTGGGAGACCAGATCTTAATAATGATCGCAGTATCAGGGCAATAAATGTTTTGATTCTCGGGATAGCTGTCGCGGCGGTTGCGCTAAGAATAGTGACCAAGGTCTATCGATTTACAAAATGGGGTGCCGATGACTATCTGATTATTGTAGCATGTGTAAGTCATGCAACTTTTGTTCTGCCCATCTAACCAGTCGGGAGTGTGTACTGACACCCATAGGTCTTCACCATTATCCAATGCAGCGTGATGATCGCAAGTGAGTAATCACCTCGAGCCGACTTATAGTCTTAATAGTGCTGATACGGCATCTTCTTAGTGACTTACGAGGGCTTGGGACATAACATCTGGACTCTAAGTGAGAAGTCGATTACAAAATTCTTGGTGGTAAGAGGATGCACAAAGACAACTCACTCAACTCGCTAATAGTCACAGTACCTCCTCGTTGTCGAATTCGCTTATATCCTAAGCTTATGTCTCATCAAAGTCTCAATTCTGTGCTTTTTCTGCCGGACATTCCCTAGTCGTGGGTTCCAAACAATTCTTAAATTGACGATCGGCTTCACCATTCTCTCGGCAGTAGTCATTTGCGTATTGGCAGGCTGCCAAAACTTTCCGACCGAACCAACAGATGACGGATGGAAAGATAAGTCATCCAGTTTCAAACTTGATATTCAGGCATTGGTACTTTCTCATGCCGGTATCAATGTCGCGCTGGATCTTTGGATGTTTGTTCTTCCTCTAACCCAACTCTACCATATCGGGCTCAAAATGAGGAAAAAGATTGGAGTAATCCTCATCTTCAGCGTTGGAATATTGTAAGTGCTTCTCACCTCGCTTTGGACAATGATCTAACAATCTGTTCTCCGCAGCCTCATTGCTGTCAGTTGTTTGCGCATCCCGTTCATGGTACACTTCGATAGAAGCCTGAACTCGACAGGTAGGATCCAAGCCGGCAGCCAAGACACATGAGAGTTTTCTCTAACGCGAAATTCATTGTAGCCGATTCGCAAGGGATCATCATCTGGTCTAACCTTGAAAGTGGCGTGGGCATTCTAGTGGCCTGTCTACCCCATACCCAGCCACTATTGCGAGCAGCCATGATACGAGCGAGGTCCATGCAACTCTTCTCAAAACCGTCCATGAATACTGGAGACATCTTCATTGACAGACAGCTTGCCACTATCAATGTGACGCAGCTTGATGGAGATACAGTGAGAAACGCGGATGATCTCATTTTGAATGATCGAGGAGGACTTCTGACTGTGGATAAGCTAATCTCGTCGGAAAACGGTAGCCAAAAGTCTACCCTTGTGAGCAGTACAACACTGTAAGCATAAAGATAAACATGATATCAGAATTCTCATAGCAAGCTGCGTCAATACAGAGATAGCAAGAACACGTGTAACGCCAAGCTTTACCAGACTGGCCGTTAATGGCTCACTCAGATATACGAAGAAGGAAACCCTGCCCTGTAGAGCTAACACTCTGAGGGTCAAGACGGACAGATTTTGTGGGAAGATAATATATAACATCTATAGCACAACTCGACGTGGTTTAACGAAGATCTTATCCGGGTTTCTCGTCAAGGATGATACAGCTTTGGGAGTTGGAAGATGAGTCGGTACCGGCAACAGTTCGAACGTCCAGACTACAAGGGTGAAGAAAATATTCATCTCAAGGTATGCCAGCCTTCTGCCAAAATAGCCTCGAGGACAAGATCCAAAAGCTCAATGGGAAAGGCTTGCGAATCGAAAACAAACTCATCCTTGCCATGTGGATCCGACGTCTTCTTCAGCCATCTTTCAGGGACAAATCCAGCAAAGTCATAGTCATCCTTGAACTGCTGTTTGGGTTTGCGGGATCTGAGTCATTCGCTGCTACGAGACTCGTCGAAGGAGATGGGAGGCGCTGATATGCCGGGTCCGTTTGATAAGAAAGCGACAGTGGTCCCCTTGGGCACCCGAGCCCCCAGGATCTGTGTGTCAGCCTGCACCTCTCGCAAGCACATACCCAGGGGATATGAGACTCGAAGAACCTCCTCCACTACGGCATCGAGATATTGTACGCGGGTTTGGATGATTTCTGTAAGTGTCGGAGGGCGTCGTTCGGCTTTGGCCTGACTATAGGCTTGTTGAAGGGCGTTCCTGAGCTTGGTCTGAGCGTGCTGGTCAGAAGTTAGATAGCTAATCCCCCATCGCAAGGCGGAAGAGGTTGTCTCGTAACCACCAATGAGATATGCCATGCGCTAGAGTATTATTGATTTGGCGAGAGAATACTTCTCAATCAGGGAACAGTAGTTTTTGTCTGGCCACAGGAAGGAGAGATCGATGCCTCTATTCCGGGTTTTCCCCGTGCCAGGTCGTATAAAAACAGCATCCTGCAAGTACTAGTCGTTCGCGGGTTATCTGTCTCGTCTTCTTGCCGTGCTGATTCGTCTATCGCCGCCTTTGTTCTTATCCATTCTGCATCTTCGAAAATGTCGAAAACATCCCTCAAGTGCCTTAACCCAAACCTAATCTCGCGAGCCACACGGAATCGGTCGCGATTTACACTTTTCTTCTAGATCGACGTTGCGGAAGGGCATGGCACACTCTACTTTTAATCAGGCTTAACTAATTATATTCTCTATGCCGCTCGGCTATATACTTCTGTCTAATTGTCTGATGGGTTGTTAATACCGCTATAGTCCTAAGTAGTCCAGTAATGTGTAGACTTCCTCCCTCGTGTATATATCTATAATCGAACCTTAGTCTACTGACTACTTGTAGTATTTTATTATGTTTCTCGCTAGTAATAAAGAAACCTATCCCGTGCTAATGTAAGATACCTGTACGCGGTGCAGTCGTATCCGCCTGAAATAGTAAGCAGTTTAATTGCTGGGCTATTATCATCTGGCAGCGCAGTGAATCTCGGGTTCAGTTAGCTTTATTGATCCATAGTAGTCTATGATATCCTTTAGCACTCTGTATCTCAGCTGATATTATTTGTTTCTTCGAAAATGTCACTTGATACGGGCGCCGGGTCGAAACAAGCTGCTTTAGAGAAGCCGACAAAGTAGCATTTGCTACGACTCATCATTTAATTAAAAATGTTCTCTATCATTCCTAGCTGAATCTCATTGCTTCCTGCGGTAAGACATACTAGAAAAAGTAATAGATGTTATTCTATATACATTCTTATTATTTCCAAATCGCCTGCAAATAAGACCTTAGGGAAGCAAGCCTCCCCTAAGTTTGTTCCGGGGCCCACTGCCCAGTCACGCTGCTGTAGTATCTCCTATATTCTGAACTCCATACCCACTCTGACCTCCCCCCCGCTGATGCAGATGACCCCCCGCTGACCTGTGGCGCTGCTGCTGTCCCATATGTTGATCTCCCATGTCTGTACCCCGTCGAACTCCCTCCTCCGCTTGTTGTGCTCTCTGTTCCTGCGAGATCCCAGCTTCCGGTACACAGTCTCGTGTCGATACTAAAGTTCTTGCTCTTGCCCCCCTTTACCATGACACTCTCTCCCCTTACCCGTATATTATTGTATTTCGTTGGCCCTGACCCGTGCCCCTCGAGGTATATGTGGCATTTTCTTTTACCCGGTCCTCCTCATCCTTTGCCTTTATATCCTTTCCATATAATTCTGTTGATGGCATAGGCCGTGCGGCAATTTTGATTTTCCTTACTCCGCTTCTGGAGCCAATAACGGACTTTCTTTCTTTTCTCTTTTTTCCTTTTTCTTTTTCCCCTTTCTCTTTCTTCACATTATTCCTTAGCATTTACACATCTATCCCATAACCATGGCTACTGAAAACACTGAGCCGACCACTGCCATTAGCTGCGCTTCTATCTGGGGCGACTTCGTCGACTCAGATGATGAGGGAGAAGTTGAAGATGCGTCTGAGCCGGTCGAGCGATACGAGCAGGGACTTTACTACCCTGTCAGCATCGGAGAAGTCCTTACAAACAGATATCGCATTGAGCATAAGCTAGGCCACGGTGGCTTCTCAACTGTCTGGATGGCGCACGACATGCTCAACCATAAGGACGTTGCCCTCAAAATCATGACAACTGGGGATTCCGGTGAGCGAGAGTATACTATGCAGAAAGGGATCCTCAGTGCTGTGCAAGATACCTCCCACCTCTTGTTATACCAGGAAACCTTTCTGTTGCCTAGTGCCGTCGCAGGTGTACACCACAGAGTCCTCACCCTGCCTTTGAAGGGCCCTAATCTGCGAACGCACGCTCGTTTCACGCCTGTTGCTACTCGGGGGTTAGCTGCCAAGCAGCTGCTACAAGCTATCAAGGCGCTACACGACGGCGGGGTTGTACATCGAGGTACGTGCACTTATCTCTCTCTCCTTAGTTAAAGCTGACGGTGCGGTATACAGACCTCAACAGCGCCAATGTGATGTATGGCCTCGCTCCTTTCAAGAGCGATACCGCGATAGGTACTAAGTACCAGTATCTCGGGCGTCCTCGGAAAATGCCCTTACCCATAGACCAACCAATGTGGAAGGATGGTCAGCTCGTTATGCCCATGGCCCCTCACGGGAGTATAGTAGAGGAGACTATAACTCTCGGTGACTTTGGCCTGGCCATTCATTCGGGCACTTCAGTTGAGTGCAAAGTGCAGTCTCCTGCCAACTACTGCGCCCCAGAGCGTATGCATGACATGGATCCGAGTTTCGCCTCTGATATGTGGAGCTATATGTGCATCTTAGCCGAGTTGTACCTAGGCTTTCCAATGTTTGGCGGTGCAGCACCCTCTTCAGCGATTGATTTTATGGTTAGAACTCTGGGGCCTCTTCCTTCATCCTGGCGGGGTTCTTACAAGGGTAACGGGAACCACGACGAGTCGTGGTATGATCAGAGTAGAGGGCCGGAACCCGGATTAGTCCTGGAAGACAAGGTTGAGCGTGCATTCGACGACATTAGCCCTGCTGAAAAACAGCTCGTGGTCTCTATATTGCAGAGGGGTCTATCATATATACCCGAGCATCGCTTAAGTGCTGGACAACTTCTCGAAGATGCGTCCTTTAAGGAGCTGATAGGAATGTATCAATCCTAGGACCATCTAGTGGCCAGTGAATGGGTAATTGATGGCTGATCAGCAGATGGAACAATGTTGTTTGAAACAAGTTTGTTAGGACCAGAAAAAGGGCTGATAACCAATATGATGCTATATTTCTGTGGGCTGGATGCTCAATGACACTGCTCGAGGGCCTGGTAAGGCGTTCCTAGCGGCTGATGTATAAACTCTGTCTGTATTTTATTCTGCTCTTGCTCTTGCTCTTGGCTTGACAGACTGCGTTACTGCAGCCTCAGGTGGATGGCATCCCCTGTAAACCGTTCTTCCTTATTCTGACCCGACATGTTGAACGGGCTAGATGGGCTAACCTTGTCACATAGCCGCCCGTCTTGCCCAATAAGGAAAGTACCGAGGTCATGGTGGGTAGTAGGGGGCGTCTAATATGGAATCAATGATTGATGCCGCAAGAGTCAATCTTGTATAGCCGCTGTCAATTCGTAAGGGCTGGACGTTTCAAGCAGATGGAGTTTGAAGACAGACAGAGTATGCGCTAGAAGATGGAGGACGGCGGCTACTGGACTGGACACCTCAGTAATGTCCGTGATCATCGCGATTGGCTCATATCAACACACACACACACACACACACACACACACAAACACATAAATAAATCCTTGTAATTCTGGCTGCTCCAACGTTCACGGTCTAAGGTTAGACGGCGATGTACTCGCGCGGTTATACATAGCTATGACAATGCTAGGCGCTTTGAACTGGAAGACTCTCTGTGATAGCTGGCAACTTGGATGATACATCGAGCTAATCTTTGCTATTCCAGTCAGCCTAGTCCAGGACATAAAGTCTATTCAAAAGGTTCCAATAGGAGGAGAGATATCACTTACTGTACCGCACACACAACTTCCACCACTTCCACTCTAACATATGCCTGATATATATATCCTCCTTTCTTACCCAAATACGTACATTCCATATGCATATACGGTATAGGAAATCTACTCATATTGCAGTTAAAGAGCTCAGGATTCTGGACTTGCTTTTTATCTGCATCTTCCCCGTCGCAGACCTGGTGATTTACAGTACGTATTCGGTTCTTCTGGTGCTCGTAGCTAGGCTATTGCGTGAACTAATAGAAACCAGCATTGTAAGGAGGGTAGCAAAGTTAGTCTGGAGCTGAGGCATAAGACCGCGGAACAATCGATGTCCGACTATTACATCGTTGATGACATGAAGGAGCTCGTAAGCACTTTTGAAGGAGGCTACTACCACCCGACTGGAGTACATCACAGACAAAGAAGCCATGGAAAAAAATACCGCGGCCGAAGTGAACGCCTTGTATGGCTCACAGAAGCCCCATGCCCGTCCTACTCCCAAGGGCGGGTTCCAGACCGTGAAGCCACCTGCTGAAAGTAACCCTGTACAAGTCACTCGCCACTGGCAAGTATTCCTACGGTCAAGAACTTTGCTCTGACCGGCACTTGGACTATCCATGTCTTCCTCGGACAGGTCCCAGACCCGACTACGGACTTTGTGGAAAAGAGAGGCTTAGATATAAATATCGAGGAGGCCGTTGTTCAAGCTTTCGATTATCTTAGGCACGCCTTTTGCAGGGTTTTGGTCAAGGAAACATCCGCACTGGATCTGGACTCAATTTTCGTTCTGGTGTAATCATTTGACCATGACGGAAGGACATTCGCCGAAAGTTACCATGGAAGCCTAGAGTTATGAACCTCATATGACCTACCCAGCAGACCAATAGCGCAGTATCCTCGGATGGAGCTTCGAAAGTTATGTCTGTTAAAAGTAAGTGTCAGCGCCATATGTAGCCATCCAGACGCAGGTGGAGCTAGGCCGCAACTTGGCCTGTTTCTTTGCTGACTGCATAGAAAGACCCTTGTAAAAGCGCCAAGTCTTGCACGAGGCACAGCTATCGTTCAGCTAGTTCAGCGAGTAAGCCCAATGTCCCAGGCGGGAATCACGAGCCATTTAATACCAGTTCGACTCCTCTCGTCTTCTCCTCCATCTTTTCCATAACAGCTAAATAATACCTGCGCCATGGTCGCCAAAAAGGCCTCTGCAGATCTGGAGAAGCAGCTGGAAGATGACGATCGCGATGTCGCAGACCTTTGGAAACAAGCGCTGAAGAGCTACCACAGCATCGTTGGTTTCGACCTCGACTGCAAGTTCGACAATGTCCAGTCCATGCTTGATTTCGGAACGGACCAGATGAACAATTTTCATAAGTTCAGACACGACAAAGGCAAAGTCGACCGTCTGAGAACGCTCTTCTCGGCCAACCTGGAGCTCATAGAACAAGGCTCCAACCAAATCATTGCTGCAGCCGCACCGGCTTTTCCACCGGCCGCAGCTATCGGAACAGCCCTGACCTACATGCTTCAGGCCTGTCGTTCCGTCTCGGCTGACTACGATATAGTTATCGTCTTCTTTGAGGATATGAACAGCTTCCTCACCAGGATCACCATCCTAGAGACCAGGCTTCCACAGCGCAAGGCCTACCAGAATTGCCTGATGGAAGTTTTCACCTCGTTTCTTACTCTGTGCGGCTTTGCGCACAAGTACATCGAGCTTGGACGCTTCAAGAAATGGATCTCGAACCTCTTCAAAGGCGACGATGGAGAGCTCAGTGGAGCACGAGCGGGGTTGGACAAGCGACTTGATCATCTTCAGCAAGCCACTGAGTTTGCCATCCTCGGCAACACCCAGGAGACGCTCGTGATGGCGTCGCAACTTGACGAGAACCAAAAGTCACATAGTGAGATGCTCGAGCGAGTCGGCCACACTATCGATACAATCCACGAGAACACGGAAAGCATCAGAGGTGATATCGCAAAGCTCCTGACACTGTTTGGTGGGCAGAAGAAAGAGAGGGCGATAGAAAAGCCTCAAGCGAACAAGCCGCCGTCTGCCAACAGCGTCCGCAACTCCATGCATGTGGTTTTCAATGACAATCACGAGTATCAGACCTTGAGAGAGACCCTGCTGCCAGACTCATGTGGCTGGGTCTTCGCAGAGCCTGAGTGGGAGGAATGGCTAAAGGTACCCGAGGGCAAACGCCCAATTCTCGCCATCACAGCGGATCCTGGCACTGGAAAGAGTCACATAGCCGCTGCTATACATGACAAGCTTGCACAAAAGGTCAAGGAGGATGACACTGGCCATACTTGCCTCGGTCACTTTTACTTCCGCGAACAGGAAGATGCTTTCGCCATTTTCATCTGTGGTGTCATCACCATCATCAACCAAGTTGCCGAGACCAACCACACCGCTTGTGAAAGGCTGAATACGCAAATTGGAAGGGATGATGTCGAAATTGATATCGCAGTCTGGCAGGATCTTGTCACATATCTTCTTGGAGCAGTATTTGGCCAAGACTCCAAGTTCCATCTCTTCGTTGTTCTGGATGGATTGGATGAGCTGCGTGACTGGGACAACTTCAAGGAGTTCATATCCAAATTCTTGACGGAGAACAAACTGAGAATCTCACTCGTCGTGACGTCTAGACCTGAGCGTCTTGACGATCTTCCTGAGGACACCAACTTGGTCCGGATAGAAGCAACCAAGAAGAAGCAGAGTCAAGATCTCAGGGCGTTGATTTGGAACCATATCAACTCCCTCGGTCACTTGAGAACGGTCAGTCGTTATGTGAAGCAGAGAGTTGCGGACAAGATTGAAGAGACTTCTCCCAGTACGTGCTTTTCTCTACAAATCGTGTCCTTGATAACTGACAAGATCTACTAGACATGCTTTATGCCGAGCATCTGCTTGTTCGTCTGAACGACCTGGGCCGTGAAGGCTCAATTCTTCGAGCACTCGAGCAAGAGAAACCCAGCAACCTGCATGGCATTTATGAGATACTCCTCGCAGAATGTCAGCGTCGCATGCCCGCCAAGCACCAAGAGGTCTCTGCCTCACTCCTCCACTGGATCGCCTTCTCCGAAAGACTTTTGACTCTCACGGAGGTTCAATCATTGGTCAAGCATCTCGCACAAGACAAGGATTTCGACATTGAGGAGATTCCAGAGCTATTCTCCAAATTTCTCAGAGTTGGTGGCCCGGGCTATGATAGCGAGACACTGGCGAGGATTCAGGCCAGCCAGGCCACCGTGGTTCACGACTTGAAACACGATGCAGATAATAATCACGAGAGCGTTTACGATGACGGTCCGCTTCCGGTCACTTTCAAAGAACGCTCTATGAGACACTATTTCACCAAGAGCTCCCACGGTGCTTCCGCACTGAGATGGGGGCCTTCTGAAGCCAATAGAAAGATCCTTGTGACCAGCGCAAAGCTTTTACGGTGTCCTCGCTCGACAGTAGATGAAGGCCTGCTGAAGTACTGTGCTCTTTTCTTTATAACACATTGGACACTCATAGATATGGATCAACACGGCCCTGAAGAGCAAATCGAAGTGCTTGAGGCTGTTGCAGAGACTTTGTCTGACAGAACTGGTCTTGCTGGGATGTTGGGCAAGAGCGGCATTTCGTACACGCACACAAATACTTCGGCTACTAACGAAAAGGCCCCCCAATGGTCAAAGCTACTTGATAAGCCAGAGGTCAAGGAGAAGCTCAGTGACTTTACAATCGAGTGGTGGCGACGTGTTGGTCAGGAGCCTGCAAATTGTCGCTTCGGTATAGCCAAGGGCTACCTTCAGGAACTGTACAAAACAGAGAACTCAAATGATGCTCTAGAATGGTGGAACCGCCTCCAGGGCGTTTTGCGCGTGGTAAGACCTCCTTTACAGTCTGATTCCCGAAAGGTATACTCAGAGGGCTCATCTCCATCCCTCTTGGTAGCCCGAATATTGATTTAACAAAGACTGATAATATTCTCACGCCTAGGCTGCTTCAGAAAAGATTCTTATGGATCAGGCTGCTATTAACTTTCCAGATCATTGCAAAGGTAGCGATGTATATGATGAAGTTACAGCTAGCCTAGGTATTTTGAACCTCTTCGGCGACGAGATCAAGCCTGATGCAACGGGGCATCGTGCTTTCGCGGAGATTCTCATTGAGAACGACTTGATGGTCCCGGCGGAGACGACATGTAGACAGGCTTTGGAACTCTGCAAGCCAAGTGACCACGAGTGGTACAGAGCCTCTTGCGTTCTGTCCAACCTGCTCTTGAAACAGAAGAAGAAGAAAGAAGCCTACAAAGTGGCAAACGCCGCAGTTAATGAGCTATCAGCGAATAAAGTACCTCCGTCACTCAAGCGAACTGTCCATACCACATGCGCCAGGGCTCAACGCAAGATGGGCCTCTTTGGTCCTGCTCTCGAGTCTTACGGTCACGCCAAAGCGAGCGATCCCGATGGAATCACTCCTGGTGAAGATCTCGTTGGCGAGCTCAATATTGTTCACAGAAAGAGTGACAAGAAGGATTACATTCAAATGTTGAAAGGCTGGAGTCTTTTGGAGAGGATCACGTGGATTGCGTCAGACTATATCGAAGAAGGGGAGGAAAGACATGCAACCTTCTGCGACATTGCTTCGGAAACTGGTGAAAAGGAGTTCATTGTCAAGTTCTATGAGGAGACAATAAGCTTCCTGGACAACCTCGATGCCTCCACGCCCCTGCTTGTCGACCTTGCTCTTATATACTTTGAAGTCTGTCGAGATCCCGAGATGTCCTTGAAGACTCTCGATCGGATATTTGATGGCGGTGCCACAGGGTATAGGTTCCCTGTCTTGGGTGGGACTGCGCTCTGGCTGATGCCTCGGGCCTGCCATGGTATGGCAACTGTTCAACTGGAGCTATTCCGCAGATCCCGAAATCCCGTCTACAAAGGGGAGAGAATTGCTTCACTGGCGGGCCTCATGCAACGCCCGTTTTCCCTCGACGTTCCCCGAGTGTCTGCGTCCTTCGTCAGCTCGCAACGGATCGCACTGGCCAGTATGTATATAGTAATGGGGCCTGTGGTCAAGTTCCAAGAGACGGTTCAGTCTTTGCTAGACGACTGTTTCGTCGGTCTTAGTGACTCAGTGGGGTGGAACGACGGGCTGTTTCTATTCACCCTCACACAGTCTCTGGCGCTGATGAGTAAAGCACTTAGAGACGACGAGAAACTGCGCCGATACGCTCGTATTGTCGGCTCGGCCTTGTTCTCCCGGTTGACCAAAGATGAAGAGGAGACGCCCGAAGACGAAGACAAGGCCGCAGCTAATCAGAAAGACACTGAAGAAGACCAGAAAGAGGATGTCCAAGAGGATGATCGACATCAAGCTGCGAAGGAGAGAGACGAAGCCGAGATCGACACAAGTGACGATGAGGAGGATCCTGGCCAACCACCTGATGATGAAGGGGACTTGGCAGATCCTGACGATGCCCTCTACACCTGTGGAGGTTTCTGCCATCCCGCACGTTCGTTTCGATGGTGGGGAAATCGCTCAGCCTACCTATACTTGACGTCTACGGCAGGCATAATATGCGAGGAGTGCCAGGCTGAATACGATGCCATCGAGCGTGGTGAAAAGACCCTCAAAGGTCGCTACTTCTACGGAATCGGACAAGACAGGCTCAAGCTTCCTGTTGAAGGTTGGAAGGGCATCAAGAATGGAGTCCTGAGGATTGAGGGCGAGCAGCCAATTGCGGTAGATGCCTTTTTTGAGAAGCTACAGACTGAGGTGTGTAGGGATGCTTGGGAGCGGCTTTGGGCAGGAGATGCATTTTAGTTGAGTATGTCAGTAAAATTATGATTCGACATCTATTAAAACTTGGGTTCTGACAGGGCATACGTAAAGCGGCACAAGTAAACTGTGCAATTGAAGATTGTCTACCTACGATATCACTTGAGGACGAAGGGTCGGCCAAGACTAAATATCCTCCACATTTCGCCCTATGTACTTCGAGAGTAGTAGGTCAGTTAGCCATAATGCTCTTGCCACCGTCTGCCGTAATCCTCTTTCTGATGCGCACTTTCATTGTGCTGCTTCCAAGCTGGATGAACGATGCTTGAGACTTGGATGCTCCAGCAGCACCAATGTCGACCAGTGCGCTCGGGCAGAACAGAAGTGCTTCGCCGGTATTTAGACCAACAATGTGAGAGAATAAATCTTCGTACTTGATATTCAGCTGTGAGCAAGAGCCCAGCCCGTCGTTCTCTTTGACAGCGTTTGTATCCCCTTCCGTCTCTCGACCACGAACCTTCGCTTCAGCCTCAGAGCCCAGTGAAACACCGGCCAAATGCCGCTTTAGGGTGGTGAACCAAGCTGGCGACGTGAAGCGATGGACAATGACAGTGGAGCAGAGATCGAGGAGCTTGGGTGACACTGTGGGCTCCTGGGTAGACAGTACGACTCTGGTGCCCAGATGGCGCTGCAGACGGATGACCGAAAGCAGGGACTCTGTCAGTGTCTGGCTGTCGGAACTGTCATTCATGTACTTGTGGGCTTCGTCCAAGGCCACGACGCGCCCGATGGTAGCCTTCTGTTCTAGAAACAGGCTGAGACAGATGTTGAAGAGCGAACATGCTGCCTCGGCCGTGACACAAGGACATGAGAGATCGACAATCGTGAGTTCTCCCCCCTATGATTTCAGCGTCAGTGGAATTCTCGTTCACGACACGCAGGGGACTAACAAGCAAGTCCCATTTTACACCCCGCGCAGCAGCGCTTGCTTTCTTCTTCGACTTGTCTTTCGATTTGGAAGAGGAACTCTCTGTGAGGGTTTGTTCTGTGACCATGAAGCTTTCCAAGGTCTCCAGACGTTGCTGCAATGGTAATAGCTGCCCTTCTGTCAGGGACTCGTTATTCACAGCCTTCTTGAAAGCTTTGTAGTCGAATGCAGAGTTGGTCTGCTGCTGTGCAATACGCATATCACGTAGGATGCGACTGACGATGTGGAGATACAGTGGCATCCCTCCGCCCTGAATCGAGCTGACAGCCATCATATCTAGCATTCTTCGTGTATTCAAGTCAGACTGGTTGATACGTAGCTCCTCCACAACCACCGTAGGCATATGCTGATAAATACGCTTCATGAATCAGCCACAAGAGTCGGTCGACCTGATAAGCACAGCAATTACCTCTATATGGCGAACATTGGACGGGGCACAAAGCACCCTGACCTTCACTGCCTCGCGACTCGATAGATAGGCAGCTTCGCAAGGCATTCCACCCGTATCCGAAATAAATGTATCGTAGTGAAACACGAGGCCTGCCAAGGGATGTAGAAGTCGGTTTGCTTTGGACGGAATCAGGCAATTCTCCAGAATAGTACCGAGTGTATGACTCTTGCCTGATCCTTGACTGCCGCAGATAAACGTACTGGTAGGAGCGGCCACATTGTAGAACAGCCGCGATTTGAGTTGTTCAGCACTACCAACCGACCGAGGGGACTGCCCCAGTCGCGAAATGTTGGAAGCAAGAAGGCCGTACTGAGCTGGTCGTTCTGCCTTGGGGAGTTTTGCCTCAACATGATGCGTGAAGACTGGAACAGACCCGATTGTGCTTGTCTTTTCAACCACGTTATTGAGTAGCTCCAAATGAGGGTGTGGAGGCTGTGAAACGACGGGTTGGGCAGATGTGCTCATGATTAAGCAGTGTAGTAATGATCTCGTTCAAGAATTACGGAAACGGATGGCCTTTTTTTTATTGAGAACAGTTACTTTGTCTGCATCATACTGTCCGGCGGCTGCTCTTGTTATAGCTTTGCTGAAGCCAAATAAACGGTCGGCCTCCAGCAGCTTTAGCCTCAGCCACTTACCCACTCGCCCTGGCCTAAGATCGAACGATGAAACCCAAACACTCTTGATCTGAGACAGGCGAGAGCACGACGGGGCGGTGTAAGGTATTTCAATGTGGCCAGCCTGGGACTGCCCGGCATTTCACGCATATGAAATATGAGGCCGTCCGTGATGAGAGTGTCAGATATTGACATACATGCACTAACTTCAGACTGACTTTAGCATTCGGTGAAGATGATCATTGTTGAACAGTCTATACACTTTTGAAGTACTTCCTCTATTGGGGAGCGGCACCACCATCATCAAGCCACCGAGTCGTCATTTCGCGTCTAATCGTTTCCATCCATAAAGAACCAAATGCCACAGAGTTCGTTAGATGCCCATGGTAGCATCATACTCTAGCCCTTCTTCATTTGGGCGAGGTAGGATTCCACGTCTGATTCCCTCAGACGAGTAGCCTTACCATTCACCTGCTCTCCAATGTCGGTCTGGTACGCCTTCATCTTCTCAAGATAGGCGGGCATGAAAGCGCCCAAGATTCTGATGGCGAGGAGGGCGGCGTTGGTGGAGTTGTTGATACCCACGGTGGCGGTGGGAACACCTCGCTATGTCGAGTTAGTCTCGGTACATTGTGGATGGATTCAGGTTACTTACAGGCATCTGCACAATGCTGAGAAGGGAATCCATTCCGTCAAGGTGAGTGGCTTTGACGGGAACACCAATGACGGGCAGAGGCGTGTAGGCTGAGACCATGCCAGGCAGATGAGCAGCTCCTCCTGCAGCGGCGATAATGGCCTTGATACCGCGGTCAGCGGCGGCTGTGGCAACATCTCCCATCTTGACAGGTGTTCGGTGGGCGGAGGTAATGTCAACCTCCCAAGGAACGCCAAATTGAGTCAAGATATCGAGACCGGGCTTGAGCACAGGGAGATCAGAGTCGGAGCCCATCGTGACAAGAACCAACGGGTCCTGTGGAGACTTGGCAGCTGCTTGCTCGGGGCGAAGGGCCTTGCTCTTGGCTTGAATGCGCTCCTGTCTCATATCAGCCGCCAACTGCACCAGCGGCTGCGCAAACTCCTCGAGCTCCTTGATGCTAGCGTCCAGTCCGGTGAGGGTGACGTGGCCGATCTTGCGGCCGGGCTTGGACTGCTTTCCGTAGAGGTGGGGGTAGACGCCGATTTTGCTGGCGAACATGGACTTGGCCTTCTTAACAAGAGGAAGATGCGATTCAGGCTCGGCGCCTCCGAGGATGTTGATCATGATGCTGGACGCAACGTGGGGCTCGAGCGTCTCGGGCAGTGGCTCGTCGAGGATGGAGGTGAGTTGCGCCTTGTACTGTGACCTAGGCAATGCTTAGCTTTCCGGTACCTAAAAGACGCGGCACAAGACAGATAATCACTTACATGTAGGGAACAGCCTCGATGGTCAGATGGCCAGAGTTGTGAGGTCGTGGCGCAATCTCGTTGACAAGGATGTCGTTCGTTTCTGTGACAAACATCTCGACGGCAAACACACCACGTCCCCAGAGCTTCTCGACCACACTGACAGCAACCTCCTGGGCACGCTTGGACACGTCGTCGGGGGTGTCGCGAGGGGGCATGTAGACTCGTGAGCAGACGTTGTCCTCGTGGACAGTTTCCACGGCGGGATACGGCACGAGGCGCTTTGTTTGACCCTCGGCGTCTTCAGTGCGGATGACGATGACTGAGAGCTCGCGCTGGAACGGGACGTACTTTTCAGCGTAGCACTGAAGCTTTCCAAACTCGTTCACGGCAGTTTCAACATCCTCGTCGTTGGAGATCTTGAGGTTTCCTCGGCCGTCGTATGAATCCTTTCGAGACTTGAGCATGAAGGGAAAGCCGTACTTGGAGGAGATGTCCTTGAGGGCTGCGCGCATCTCATCGCTGCTCGATGACTGAATGGCGACCTGTTCAGCGATGGGAATGCCCTGCTTGCCGAGATAATCCTTCTGCTCGTACTTGTCCTGGATGAGGCGAAGCGTCTTCCAGGAGGGGTACACCACAACCTTTGACTCCTTGGACAACTCCTCGAGAACAGCAGTCTCGATATGTTCCGTCTCGACGCTGAGCACGCTGCAGTGATTGGCCAGCTCCCTGATCTTCTGCGCATCCTTGAAGGATCCATCGACGTGGTACTTGCTTCGGCTGACTTGCTTAGCAGGGGCATCAGCCGCGTCGAGGATAGCGATCTCGACCTCGAGGGGCGATGCGGCCTCGCACAGCATCCGGCCGAGTTGGCCACCGCCGAGAAGACCGAGCGCAGGTTTTCCGCTCATTTTCGGCGCGTGGAGTATGAGGGTGAGGTCGTGTATTGGGTTTGTGCGATGAGGTCAACGGAAAAATTTAGATCGGAGCTGGAGAAGTGGAGCCGGCGAGACGGGCTCGGCGGCTGACTAATCGCGCGGCTCTCGAGGGTTTCGGGTGCACATTCTCCAATTTACTCATAAAGAAAGTCTTTGCACGGCTCAAACCTCTCAGCTCACATTTCGATGATTCCCAGCCGAGTTAATGACTGCGTGTGGTTGTTTGGTAGCCCACTTGGTCTCCAAATACCGTCATGGACCGGGACTCGACTCCGGGTTACCTCCGATATCGCCAACCCTGCTTGTAGGAATTTGTTAGGAAAGTCAACATGAGCTTTGGCTCACCAGCAATTGATAGATGACCAAGGACTTATACCATAACACTCACCAAGTTCGTAAATAGAATTAAAGCACTTCATCAAGAATTCAAACCTTTCAGGCAAACCAAAAGTGTAAACAAGCTGTCATGCCTATTAATGATCCTGCGACTGCCAAGTGCCAACACATCTTCAGTAATAAGCCATCGGATCTATCTTTCTCGGCCCGTCGCGAGCGCTATAGGCCATTAAGGTAGCATCTGCTCTATTCAGGCTTCGGTTGGTGCCGCATCTTATGCTAACACCTGGTGTCAGACACAGAATGTTTCAGAAAGATTCATCCTGGCGAACAACCCTGCCCAATTCCCATTTACCCACCAATACTCACACCCTGTTAGAGTGTATCCGTTGGTGAGAACCATGCTCTTTTGAGACACCAAGGAAATGTGGTTTCGCAAACGAATCATGTCGTTCGATTCGATCCGAGATGTTCATGCGCAATAACAAGGAGCAGGGCCCATTGTCTAGATTAAATACCAAGCTCCGCGACCTCATGGTACACTCAACACCATCCATCAATTCCAACACTGTCTCACCAACTCAAACAAAATGCGCGCCACTCTCGATTCCACCCTTCTCCTTCTCGTCGCCAATGCCTTGGCTGTAAAGGCACAGTCTTGCCCCGAGATTCACATCTTCGGCGCCCGTGAGACCTCGGTGGCACCAGGCTTTGGCTCTGCTGGTGCGCTCGTCGATCAGATCATTGCCGCTCACCCAGGCGCCACCTCGGAAGCCATCGAATACCCTGCGTGCGGTGGCCAAGCATCATGCGGCGGTGTTCAGTACGGTGACTCTGCGCGACAAGGCACTGAAGCCGTGACTACCGCTGTCAATGGCCTCAACTCGCGGTGCCCCGACACTAGCATTGTTCTTGTTGGGTACTCACAGGTACGGCATCGCATATATTCTCACTGTCCATTGTAGCTCGCGCTAATTATCTCCAATCAACAGGGCGGTCAGATCATGGACAACAACATCTGTGGAGGACCGGACAACGGAGCCAGTATCTCTGATCCCTCCGTTCCCCTCTCTGCCAGTGCAGTGCAACAGGTAAAGGCGGTTGTTATGCTCGGCAACCCACGCTTCGTTGCCGGTCTTCCTTATGGAGTCGGAACATGCAAAGCAGGCGGCGTAAGTGATCCTTCTTGATGTGGATAGAATATCAAGACTAATGATGTATAGTTTGATGCACGACCCGCCGGCTTCTCTTGCCCTAACGCCGATAAGGTTCAGATCTATTGCGATGCCCAAGATCCCTTCTGCTGCAATGGAAACGACGC
Organism: Fusarium nurragi; assembly: GCA_012977755.1. Classification (NCBI taxonomy): domain Eukaryota; kingdom Fungi; phylum Ascomycota; class Sordariomycetes; order Hypocreales; family Nectriaceae; genus Fusarium; species Fusarium nurragi. The sequence continues at coordinate 41,537 of JAALXI010000176.1, read as the reverse complement.
CAACCACCATCAGCAATACGTCACTATCTATGGTAGTCAAGCGTTGCAGTTCGTCAACAGCAAGCTTTGAAGAATCACCATGGAAACACGGGAATGTGTCAAGTGCGAGGACTTTTGCGATATATCCTTTTTGCATAGTGAGCAATGATGTTAGACTTGATAATGAATAAAACCGCTGTATGATATTTTCTACATCCATGAGAACCTCATGAAGTATGCTTCCATGGAGAGATGTGGTTTGATTGATATCTGCTGGGAACTGTCTAGGCATAGAATTTGAACTACGAAGTCGGAGATTCTTCATGTCCTACTACTACAAAAGACCCCCAAGCACCTCACACACAGCGTCTCCTACTTCACCACACGTTGCGTTGCCCCCAAGATCTCGGGTCCTGATCTCCAAGCCACCTCCATCCTTAGTATCCAAGACCCTGGCAACCGACTGCTCAATTGCGTCTGCTTCCCTCTCCAGCAAGAATGAGTAACGAAGCATCATAGCCAAGCTCAATATCTGCGCTACTGGATTTGCGAGACCCTTACCTGAGATATCCGGAGCACTTCCATGCACTGGCTCGTATATACCCTTGCATGAGCCCTCGCCCGGTACGCCTGCGAGACTTGCGCTGGGTAGAACACCAAGCGTGCCCGTAATGCCACCGGATATGTCAGAGAGCACGTCTCCAAAAGTGTTATCTGTGTGTATCACGCTGTTGTTGAAGCGCCTGGGGTCGAGGACCATCAACATGGCCAAGCTATCAGCGAGTTGATGTCGTAGATCGATATCGGTGAGCTCCCTTTGAAAAATGTCGGTAGTCGCACGTCGCCAGAGTCGACCGCTAGCAAGAACGTTCGCCTTGTCTGCACTCCAAACAATTGGCTTGCTGCCATCGTCGGCCTTGTTGTTGTTTGCGTGTAAGATTCGAGCAACAGCAGCACTCACACGAGCAAGCCTCTCAACCTCCGATCGGGTATAAAGCCAGAGATCAGAAGCCTCATCATCGCGCTCTTCTTTCTTGCCAAAATAAGCACCGCCGCAGTTCTCCCGTACCACGACAAACTTGGTCCCGGCCACAAGCTCAGCTTTGATTGGCGAAGCATCGACAAGTGACGGAACGAGGATCTCGCACGGTCGCAGGTTGGCAAAGGCGTCGAGACGTTGGCGTAACTTCAACAGCCCTGACTCTGGTGTGGGCTCCGCGCCTGCCCACTCAGGGCCGCCAATGCTTCCAAAGAGCACGGCATCACTGACTGAAGCCTTTGCAAGAACAGATTCTGTAATTGGGGTGCCATGCTTGTCGATACTGCACCCGCCAACGATGTCTGTGTCTATCTCGAAGCGAAGTTCTGGACGCCTCACCTCTACTAAATTCAAAACTTTAAGAGCCTCGGCCATGATCTCTGGTCCGACATGATCCCCAGGTAAAACAAGAATCCGTAGTGTCCTCTTTCCCGGCATGTTTGAGTTGAACTTGATAAAAGTGCAGGGGTGAAGAGAGAAATTGAGAGCGGAGCGTTAGAATTCTACCAACGCAATCGACGTCTACCCGCTTGTAATGGCTGTTTTCATATGATTGTTCAATTACCCCGCTCTTTATCAGCACCGCATGACTTTCGTTGGGAGGGATGTGAACCAAGCAAAGGCGGGTAAACATCACCCATTGGCGTGTGGGGACGACAACGTGCCAGGATTGTTACGAAGCCAACAACGCAAACAATCTCTTTTTTCAAGCTCGTACTTAGAGCTCGCTCTACATCTCGAGTCTTTCACTTCGTCTCTCACTCATAATGACAGAGCATCTTCAAGAAAAGCTAGCAATCGTCACGGGTGGTGCATGTGGTTTTGGTAAAGAAATCGCTGCCAAATCCCTTGCCGAGGGCGAGTGTCATCATCACAGACTCGAACGAGCACCATGATAGAACAGTCGCCGAGGATCTGGGTTGTCTCTTCTATCGTGCAGATGTTACGAACCCTGGCGATTAGCGTCGCGTTCTTGGTGTTGCGTTTGACAAGTTCAAACAACTCGACATTGTGATTAACAATGCGGCGCAGCGTATTCCAAGAAGCCCACTGAACAGGTTACGGCAGCAGACTTTGGCCTTGTCATAGACGCCCATGTCAAGAGTGTTTACTTCCTTACGTTATATAGAATAACAGCCCAGGCTGTTTTACCCAAGTTGCCTCAATAGCGGCAGCCGACCACATCCAGAGTTGACGTGGTACAATACATCTAAGGCGGTTTTCAATGGTCAGGGTCACGAACTGCTTATTTCAACTGTGTATCCGGCACATGCCCAATGGAGAAGTCAACCAAAATTCCTTTTTACTAATCTAAAGTGAAAGAGGTCGCAAGCGTCCGATAAGCATTGGCAAACCAGACCTACCTTCTGTTAGATCTTGATCCTCCTGCCCATCCGTAATTCGCTTGATTCGGAAGGTAATCTATACCTTGGTTATCCGGTTTTCTCACTGATGCCGAGGTCAAAACCCAATTCCAGTTACATGCGGGGTAAGCCTCGTGGGATGCGCCGAGATCGGGACTGTCGGACCTGCAAGCTTCGTGGAGTTAAGTGTGATCTGAATAGACCGCGATTCTCCGCCTCTATTCTGTTAGTTTCTCGTTTGTACCCTGGATGCCTTTTCCTCACCACTACACTCCGAAACTGGACAACGAGGTTACTAGCTCACTTTCGCCAGCCGCTCTCGCTCATCGGTACCGTGAAACCAGTCTAACCAGGGCATTCCTCCAAAATGTACATCGAACCGTTCATGATGGCGGTCATGGCGATGTGCTGCACCTCCAAAGAAGTCAAACCCGCTGTGAACCGTAGCTGTCTCAACAAGTTGCCAAGCAAGGAACACCCACATCGTCAAGATGTGAGTGCCTAGTAGAGCGGGCGGAAGGATAATGGGCATCGTGTTGGCTACAATGTGCTCGATGGGATGCGCATATTGCGAGGCGAAAGATATTGGTGCTTTGAATTTGTGGTGAACTTTGTGAATTCGACGGTACAGGTAAGGTATATGGAGTAATCGATGTGAATAGTAAAATAAGATTTCTCGAGCTACAAGGCAGATTGCAAAATCGAAGACAAAGGCCTTTGCAGATGGCACTGATGCTGTGATCTGGAAAGGGGATGACTGGCTTTGTCGGCTTGCCAGAAGTGCCAAGGAGATTTGAAGCCCGATGACAATAAACTGATTTCTCACAGATGTGATGATTGCATCCAAGATCTCGCGGGAATTGGGCTGCTTCTGGGCAGGTTGAATCTTGTGTTTTGCTGCAAAGGTTGGGGCGAGATGGTCAAGGAGAACAAACAAGGCTGATGGTATCCACCAGAAGATGACTTGGACGGCCAGAGTGCCGAAGATTTCAATCACAAGCGGATCATGGCGGCTGACTAAATGAGCCCATCGTTGAGACATATTGTGGTCAATATCGGTATCGGTGGGAAGGGTTGAGTTTTCCAATGAATGATCCAAGCCCAACCGATATATACTGCGAGAGACAACTAACTCGATCGAGTAGGAGGGCAAATACAATGTGTTACCCCGCAGAATTCCAGTACTGACGGTCAATTTTTGTTAGGTGAATAAGTCTTTTCACCTGCCCAAATCAGTCAAGGCCCTTCCATAAAGGTCAATTTCAGTCGAGAGCCTCGGTTGGCTCTAATCCAGCGGTAGCTTCTGACTCTCATTTGATGTACCATTAGAGGTTTGTCGACTGTGTAGTTCGACTAACCCTAAAACTACTGTTATCTTGGGGCTTGTTGAGGCAAATCGACAGCCGATTTCGGGTGTGGATAGTTGGTGAGCTAGGTCTTATATAGTTATTATAGGTAGGATAGTTTAAAGACTTCAGCATATCCATTCGCACTGTCTAATCTGACTTATGGCATTGGTAAATAGAAACAACTATAGCTTGGTTTAGGGTATCCAACTACATAACATAGCTCCTTGATAGAAGGCCTGATTATAACTAAATTATAATGTAGGAGCTGCGGAACAGTGTTAGCAGCAGAGCTCCATTATATATAGTATAATTCCCAATCCTTTACATAGTAATAATGGCTTAGAGTCTGCTGTATGTGGTGTCTTATGTGTCAGTTGTGATTGTGGATAGTGAAAAACATATTTAAAGTACCTGCGTTATCATCGTGGCTTCTTCTGCAAGAACAATCCTAAGTATCTTAATTTACCCTCCGGATTAGGTTATTTGACATCGACCCGCTCTCCTCTGTCTACTTGTGTAAAAACTATATTATGGTAACTTCAACCGATGTAGTTGGGCTGGTTTAAAGTCACAAGATCGGTTAACGGCTTCCACGAAGTTACTTTCAAGAGGGTTTTCCTGAAGCCCCCGCACTCTCGGATATTACGGCCGGAAGTTGTGTGCCGCAATTAGTCTCGGCACCGTGTCCCGTTCTTAGCTTGGAATTCTTGGCGGAGGGCTAAAGATACATCCTCTTGTGCGGCCAAGAGGTTACATCATCAGTCTCATTTTTCCACTCAATCAGGCATTTTACCTACAGAGACGTAAGCCCAGATAATAATATCTCAGCCACTTTTCGAGAAACAGGGCATGATGGCCCAAGGTGGAAAGCTTAGCATGGAACTTGGTCTGCAACCTTGTCCAAATGACGTTTCTACAACCATACCAATGGTATAATATGCATCAGTCGCCGGACGTTTCATCTTAATCAACTTTCTGCATTTATCCTTTCATCCTGAGCGCTAACAGCAGTAAAAATGGTGTCACAATACGTCTACGACCTTTGCCAAGCAAGGGAGACTGTCAGTTCCGTCTTGGCAGCAGACCCAAGCCAACCTCCTGGCGACATTGTCAAGAAATTGTACGGCCATCACGAACACACTTTGCATCATGGCCACCCGACCAAAGAAGACACAACCTCAACCCTCAACGCAACTCAAAGCGCTCTTCAATGCGGTCGCTGGGGCCCGACCAATCCGAGTCCTTTATTTCTACAAGCATTTGCAGACTCCTTGCAATGTCTTGATAAAGACCCCATGGCAGGAGTCGTCTCGCCCCCTCTAATGGGATCCCATGGAACAATGCCTCTTACAGTCATTGCACCATTGGCCGATGTTATGCGCCATTGCTCTAACCTGATCGTGCGTGCTGAAAGGGAAGTGTTTTACATAACATGCTCATGGAGACCATCGGTAGCCCAGGCACTACTGAGAGATGCTTTGATAGAGCTTTCGAGGCGTGCTGGGAAGAGAGGAGACCGAGTGGTGGTCAAAATCATGTATGATAAGCCAGGGCCACTGAACGCGATAACGCCACACCAACCAGTCAAGGCCAAGTCATATATTTCGAAATCTGTCGGTCTTCCTTCACCTGACGAGATTCCCAATATCGATCTCGAGGTTGTCACTCTGCACAGATTGGTACTAGGTACTTTACATGCAAAATTCTGCGTGGTCGATCGTAAGATCGCTGTTGTGATGAGCAACAACACAGAAGATAATGATAACCTAGAGATGATGGTTCATGTCGAAGGACCTATTGTTGACAGCATATACGACACAGCCTTAATTACTTGGCAAAAGACCCTACACCCCACGCTCCCTACACTTGATATCACAACTACTCATAGTGGTTTGCCGCCTTCTGAAGAAGATGCACGTGCAGCAGAAGGCCAACCGCTGATGGAGAACCCCCTCGCAGCAAGAGCTAATGACGAGGATGCGCTACCCGAGCATATGCCAGATAGCCCTCACTACGATGACGACTTGCAAGGGGAAGTCAGGCGCATGCAGTCGTGCTACTCTATGAAGAAAGGAGAAACCCGGCTTCAAGCAGCAAACCGCCAACTCAACCTTGCGGTTCATCGACCAATCGAACCCACAGGCCCTGAGATCGAGGAGGGCGAAGAAATGACACCATATATCCCAACCTTGGTCGATTCGAAACTAGTTCCTATGGCGCTTGTATCCCGACCTCCCTACGGAGCCGTTGATTCGAAAAGCGTCCACGTTCCCCAGAACGAGGCCTGGTTATCTTTGATAAGAAATGCGAAGCACAATATTTTCATCCAAACGCCCGATCTCAATGCTGCCCCTTTGGTTCCTGCTCTTGTCGAAGCATTGAAGAGGGGAGTTGAAGTGACATATTATATTTGCTTCGGATACAACGATCCTGGAGAAATGATTCCTGGCCAGGGTGGCACAAATGACCAGATTGCGCAGAGTCTTATCGCATCACTTCCCGAGGGCGGCCCCGAGCGCAAGATCTTGCATATATACAACTATGTCGGAAAGGACCAAAATCACCCAATTCATCAGTCTTTCAAAGCTCGTTCATGTCACATCAAACTATTGATAGTGGACGAGAGTGTCGGCATCCAAGGCAGCGGCAATCAGGACACACAGTCTTGGTTCCACAGCCAGGAGATTAACCTCATGGTTGATAGTGTGGAAATCTGTCGCAAGTGGAGGGAGGGTATCGAGAGGAACCAGAACACGAGAAGGTTTGGAAGAGTAGCAGCAGATGGGATATGGAGAGATGCAGAAGGAAACCCCGGAAAAGGATACATGGGCAACCCTGGACCTGCGATGGGGTTAGTAAAGGGCGTGGCTGGGATGATAATGAAGATGAAAGGGCCGGGAGGATTTTGAGAACATGGTTTCTCAGAGGAGTCTTTTAAGCACGGGTCTTAGCGGCCTCTCTGATGGGCTGACATTCTCTTCTGGAGAATGGCTTAGGTCGCATAGACGCAGCTTCAAGAACAGCTTAAATTTACGGGGTCCCTGGTAGGTTGACGCCAAGTTTTACTGATCCACAACCGAACTTATGCTTGCTAACAACTACACGGATTCTTGCTTTTTCTGTAGACTATATGCATCCCCTATCTGCAATGATTCAGTATTTATATATACTCAGTTACTATTATGATTGAGACAGCTGTTTACTAAGCTTAATTTTACACACTGCGCAGTCCATTATTGGAGCTAATGTAACGCGAACCTCCATTATATATGAGCAATACTAATAGCGGCCCTGATCTACAAATATTTTAACGATGCTGGGAGTCTTGAGTTTCATGATAAGCGAAAGGATTTGGAGGATCTTACCGCGCGGTGCTCCGCTCAACAGGACATGGGTAGCCCTGCTATCGCTGCTACTTTGTTAATAAGGATTATAGACCTCTGACAGGTAGAAGCCAAAACGCGGCTATTTACTATAAGAGCATACCAAGTACCGAAATTCTCAAGCTTTTTACAACCATTTTCCTCCGTTTCTACACCTTCTACAATGAGGTGGCATCGTGGGTTGTTTGTCGCCGCTAGCACCCTGTCGCTGGTAGCTGAATCATCCGCGAAGGCAGCGATAGCTCACTACATGGTAGTCCATTCTTGATCCTCCCATCAGAGTTGCTGACACTGATATCTTTCATACTCAAGCTTGGAAGGGTCGACGAAGACCACATACAAAAGGACCTTATAGACGCTCAAGCTGCCGGGTTAGCCAATCTTTCTGAATATATCTCCGACAGTTCTAACTATAGTACAGATTCGATGCGTTGGCACTGAATGTGGGATGTGTCGACAACGACTGGGTTGATGAAGTCCTCGGTTACTTCTTCCACCATGCCGCAGACGCTGGCATAGGCGTCTACCTTAATCTTGACCTGTATGCCGCAGGTAACGCATGCTCCAGCGGTGCCAAGTGTTGTAACTACGCCCATGACTATACCAACCTGTGGAACAAGCATAAAAACTCCTTGGGATATTACAAGATCGGTGGGAAGAACGTCGTCAGCAGTAGGGAGCCCCTTACCGCATTATGTCTTAGTAGAATTTATCCAGGCTGACCGTCCCTTCCGTGACTAGCATTCTCTGCGGGCAATTGGTCTCATGTGGAGTTTACCGAGTGGCGAAACAACTGGGACAACGGAGACCTGTTCTTTATACCAGACTTGGACAATACCGAAGGGTACTGGGAAGAAGATCCCGGTTGGTGGTAAGTATAATACATACCCGCTCCCGCGCAATTCCACTGACGACCCGGGACAACAGGGAACATTGGGGGACAGTCGTCGACGGTATTGCTAGCTGGGAGAGTTCGTGGCCTAGGTCGGGCAACCCTGGAGATGGCTACCCCGGTGATGTGAGTGTCGACGCTATCCCTTTTCACGGTGCTGTTAAGCACGAGAAGGAGTACATGATCCCCATCAGTCCTCTTCAGTACAAGAACGCCTACAATGCCAATGTGTATCGGTTAGGAGATGCCAACTTACCTGTCCGTATGGAAGGTATTCTGGCAATGAGTCCGCGACCCAATTACGTCCAATTCCAGACTTGGAATGACGGCCCCGAGAGCCACTACATTGGCAACATCTGGCCCGAGCAGAACCATGAATATCAGCCATGGAAATACATGAACCCGGACCACTATGATCACAGGTGAGTACCAACTGCAGCTTATAATATCAGTAACTAATACTGATCGATGTGTAGCGCCTGGCAACCACTGGTCCGCTCATTTAATAGTGCTTTTAAGACAGAGGGCACTACAGCAGCACATATGGAACCCTCCGGCGGCAAGATAGTCGAAGGTGCTATATGGTATCACAGTTTTCCGCGCGAAACTGATTGTCAAGGCCCCGATGGCTTCTACTCGGAGAAGCCCATTAACTATAACGCCGGTACCGAGGGAGTATATTTTGCCGTCGTCATGAAACAAGGCCTTTCCTCGGGTTACGTCTTGAAGGTGTTCAGCGGCAACACCGAAACACCCGCTGTGTACGATTTACTAGCCGGTCTCAACTACGGAAGTGCCGAGGCCTTAAATACGGGCGCCCAGTATCTCGAGATTATTGACCCCAGCGGCAAGCGCGTCGCTTACTCCGACGGAGGTATGTGTGTCACGGCTAGCTGCCCCGAGGGTATATACAGCCGCAACTATCATGTTGTTGTAGTCGCTGAAGGAGACAATGGTGCAACGTGTACGCCATGGCCAAATGAAACGGGCCAGCCAGACCCGCTCGAAGTCTGACCTTCCGCTGGAAGTGATCCCACACGATGAGCCAGTCAATGATAAGATGATGCCATAGGATGGTTGAAGCCCCCTTTTTGTATCCATTGATCAACACCAGTGGTAAAAGCGTCAATTCCGTAGCTGGAGGGGGTACAACCCACTCCAGTAGAGACAATATAAGGAATGTACTTTTGCCTTTTTATACCTTCAAGACCTCAAGGGATGGCAAATTATGGGCTTCCAACTCAAAAAGAGCTCTAGTGCTCCCCGGGCAAACCATCTGGCAGGACAATAGCTTGTCTTCCACTTGGTGCAGCACAACGAAACCGCTTCTCCTCAGCTGGACCGAGCATAGAGAAACAAAGGCTTGCAGGTTCACCGTACATATAGTCAAGTGCACGCGTATCCTTGGCCATGTAACCAATTGTAGTGTAATGCTAACGCCGGGGTCATAGTAACTAGCATTGATGTCATTGTCGATGAAAGGTTGGAGAGGGAACCAAGAAGTGAATTGGTTCTCTGGAATCGCATCCATAATTATGCTAGCTAGTCGATCCACATGGTAGGGTAGGAAGAGCGGATCTAAGGCAGTGTAAGTGTTATCAGCTTGGCCATAATGTCAGCAAAGGGCTCTAGACAGAAAAATATCACATGGTTTGCCATCTTATTGCCAACTCAGCCATGATAAACACACCATCAAAGTCAAAACGAAACGGATAGTCTCCGTCTGGTTGTTTATCACTAAGTTCCACGATATTGGCGTAACGAAGAGACTAACATATCTGAAGACTACAAGGTCAAAGTTTTCAAGGAGAGCATACGAATATCTACACACCATCTGCTTGTGCCGGACTGTGCTCACGTCGCGCTTGGTGCAACCACGTCTTGCATGGTCAGTATTGGACGATCTGCTGCCTCTACGAAACTGCCAAGAACGGGCACATACTTGTTCCCGACATTACTAGTTATGAATGGAATGGCGCTGTGAAGAAGTAGAACAATTTCCATAAATAACGGAGAATACATATTGAACGCATCTGATGTTATTTGACATGGCTATTAAACCGGGCTGGCGGCGTTACAGCTACGGTACGAAAGGAGTAGCCTTATACCCTTGAAGATGAGAATGGAAGCTGCAGCTGACACAAGTGACATCTGCAAACCTGTCCTCGCTTAAGATGTGTGGTGACTTGAACGGAATCCTTATTTGCATTACTCAAAACGCTTCTCATCGGCATTTATGAGAGGGTAGGTTGGTTGTTGATTCCATATCGTACTCCCGCCTGACTTAGTGTAGTCGTACGACGGTTACAAACTATATCTATATGTGTTGTGTTGGCAAAGCAAACTGCATAAGTACACAGGCTATTGCTCGTCACCTGTCACTGGATAACAATCCCACGGCTTGGCAGGATAGAATCCCCTTGGCGAAATATGATTGCCCTGCAGGATTCGAAGAGCTCATACTGACAAGGCCTCAAGTCCGCGCAGCGAATCGGTCTTCTTGAACGAAATAATTCGAAGCAGTAGATATATGAGTCATTTTACTCCTGGTTACTTGAACTGAATGAATTTACGGTACATAAGATCAAAGGGAAAAGGCCTTGGTTTGATGGATCTCAATTTCTTTGTCAATGTAGTTGACCTGAAACTATTCAACTAGGGTGAAGCTCTTCTAATAGCTTTGTATAAAGATGTGTGTCTTCAGTAGTCCCACTAGTATTATAGAATGCTTATAGTCCATAGCTCCCTTTTAACCTCAAGTGCTAATACTTTAGCTAATGAGACTGCATTGTTAGCTTCTTCGTCTTGTTGATAGCCTCTAGTATACTGGTGTACACTCCTTTCTAATGAGCCGCCGAGGATGGGACACATGGAGTGAATGGACCGAATAAACTGAGTCGTGATCCATGTCTTTTGCTCCTCTTGACAATGGTCCAGTGTCTTCGACCGACTACCAGCCATACATACATCTATAACAGATGATAAAACGCTTATTGCATGAACTTGGCCGTGCAGAGTAACATGGCGATAGTGATCAAGTTTCGAGACATACTGATCACTTGCTTTAAATCTCAGATATGCCTTGTCGGCAGGAGGCAAGTCATGATAACTTGGGTATATAATATCAGAGCTTCCCATAGATAGTACGTCAGTAGGGTTCTTGCAGTTACCTAGGTAAAAGGGAATGCTGAAGCATAGTGAGTCGATGAGCTCCTGGAGTCTGGGGTTACCACAAGCCAAGGGCATGTCACTATTGGGAATCGAGTCCCAAGCGTTACAAGGCTGCATTGAAGATAGAACAGAGCTTTCGGTAAGCTGAGCTTTGAAATCCTCAAGGATAATGCAGTAGATTCGCCAGGCATTCCAGATGTTCGCAACTTGTATACTTGGATAAATATCGCAAGCGCCACGGTATAATGGGACAGACGGATCAATATTTATATTGCTGTGCATTCTTCGCGGGTACCAGATTTTGGGTATACTTTCTAGCCACACCTGGAGCTGAGTATCCAGAGCGTAGACCTGTTGCTGTAGCCTTACGTATTGGAAAGGGAACCAGGTTGTTGTCTGTGTCCGATTGTAGAAGGTATGTTGGAGATCTGCAATAGAAACCCCGATAATATCAAGCGACGAACTGGGGTTGGTCGGTAAAATTGGGATAACTTGAGACTGCAACCATTCGAGTTCATCTTCTAGCAGTGGTCTTCTGTTTCTGATGCACACAGACACCCGAGAATGAAGAAGGTTGCTAACAAGGTGGGCATAGTACTTGGAGCCCTTGAAACGACTTTCGCGCTGCAAAAGTAAAGCCATTGCGCCCTCGCGATGTGCACCATGAGCTCTAGTTTGACCGGATAGAGCTGATAGGGTATCGTGCATCTGAAGCACAAGAGCTGCCAACACAGTAGCATCGCGCCCTCGCTCCTCAGGCTTCTCGGTTGCTTGACAAAGGCGTTTCAAAGCTTTGACCAGTAAACGGTATGGCAGCGGGCTCGAAGAGGGATGTTTGCCGACCATCGACCACAATTTGACCGCTGTAGCTGTCACTGCGGCGTTAAGAGCTGAATCGTGTCGTTCGATACCGAGCGCAGGGCGGACAAACTCTAAGAAGCCCCGAGTGGACTCCAGACTTCGACCGACATCGGTAACATATGTCAGAAAGAATGGAACAGCAACATCTTCTGGGTGATTTGGTGGTAACCGGATGATAGTCTCGCATAATGATTGCTCATCACGTTTAGTGACACGCGTTGATGCTGACGCAGCGGCCGAATTTGCCTGATATCGGATAGTCTCGTCCTTGAACTTCAGCTGGTGCTTCACATAGCCAGTGCACTCGATGCCAAGACGGATACATGCCCTGCACCAAGGTTTTCTTTCATCACACTTGACGCGGCGTTGCCTGCATGTGACACAGCCTTGTGAGGCTCCGCGATTGACCATGAGAACGGATGACGTGGTGGAGTAATGGAAAGGCTGGATAGGGGAGACTTTTGCGATGCATGCAGGAGCTAGTTGTGATTATAGGGGAGATGCGGCTCTTATGTTTTGTGCCGTCGTATTTGAGTGTCATGCAAGAATGCTGACTTGAAAATACGCGAGCGGCTGTGTCTGACGATCATTGCTACACAAGGCTAGACTTTGCGAGGGCGACAGGAAGTGGGTATTGCTGACGGAATTCGTCAACATCCACCGCAGTCTTATGAGTCGCGAAATGGGTCTGAGAATGGGTGATTGCGAGGATGGAAATTGTTGGAGAGGAGCCAAGGAAAGACAAATATAAAACCCAAAGAGCATCCCCAAAAATCATACATTCATCACAGCAATTACCAACTTCTCTGCAACCAGCACTCCAGTTCATTCAACCATGAAATTATCTTATTCTTCCGCGGCTTCTGTCCTCTTTGCTCTTCTCAAGGCTGGGACCACGACCGCTAAAGACAATGAGAGTCCCATTCTGATTCTCAACGAGGACGACAGCTTCAACTTCGACATCCTCACTGGCCTTGGACAAATGGCCAATGACGGCGCAGATATCAATCCAGTTCTTAGTGCCGCAAAGAAGATCGTCCCCGGCAATTTCGAAAGCTACACGAAAGCGTGGTTCGATCTTGCAAACTATACCAAGGCTCAGGCTCTTGACCCGAAAGTTTCATACGATCCCATCAATGTCAGGGCCACTTGGTTCTCTGTATCCAACTACTTCCGCCGAGCCGATGCATATAATCGGGCTGATTGGAATGATCCACGCATCAACGAGTATTGGGATGAACAGCGTGCTGCTTTTGACAAAGCCATTGCTGCCCTGCCAGTTCCAGCTGAGCGAGTTGACATTCCCGCTGATGGTTTCAACGTTTCGGGCATCTGGTATTCTCAGCCTACCAAGAATAACCAGACACAGCGTCTCCCAACCCTCATGCTTACTCAAGGTTTCGACGCCGCTCAAGAGGACCTGTACTCAACCATTGTCGCCCCTGCTCTGGCACGGGGATACAACATCTTCTCTTTTGAAGGTCCAGGACAGCCAACTGTACGCCGAGAACAGGGAGTTGGGTTCATCCCAGACTGGGAACGGGTCGTCACACCTGTCGTCGACTATCTACTCACTGAAAAGGCTTCATATGTCGACCCCAAGAAACTGGTTCTGTATGGGCACTCTTTCGGTGGCTACCTTGCTGCTCGTGCAGCTGCCTTTGAATCTCGACTTACCGCACTCATGCTGAACGGTGGTATCTGGGACGCGTATACTGGATACGCCGCGCATCTGTCCCCTGAGCTTCACGAGCTGCTCGAATCGGGAGATAAGGAGGCATTCGACAAGGCTATGAATGACATCCAGGACGATCCAGATGTTCCCACGACCACCAAGTGGGGCATCTTGCAGGCTTTATGGTGCTTCAAAACGAAATCACCGTACGAATTCTTTCAGATGGCCAAGAGCTATAACTTGCGAGGTGGTATCCCAGATCGTATTCAGATGCCAGTTTGGATCGCCGACGGAGAGTATGAAACCCTTCAGTCAGGACAGTCTAAGCCTGTTGCAGAGGCTCTGGGAGACCGTGCTGAGCTTCATGTATTCAATGGTACTGCTGGATACCATTGTCAGACTGGTGCTCCTCAGGAATTCGGCCGGGTCATTTTTGCCTGGTTAGACAATACTTTAAACAAGTCTTGATTGTCACAGATCTTACTCTTTACTCTAGTTATCTGTGATCTGTGATGGATCAGACTCGACTAGCAAACAAGAGATCATTATTATTTTGGGCCTGTTATTTTAAGCACTTAAATAATGGTAGAAATCTAAAGGCTTAATTGGTCTAAAAGACGAACTGCGCTGTATTTTAAGTAAGACTAATTGAGTAGCCAAAATAGCTTAGATTGTTTAGTTTAACCCTAATCTAACTCAAGAATAATGACATCGAGAGGCTCTCAGTTGGTGCGCCGAATGATTCAAGATTAGTGATCCTCATAATGAGGCCTTCTATATGCAGGTGGATAGTAGCTCAAGTACGGGAAGGTCAATTAACCTGAATTAAAATGGCACATCAGCCTCACCGGGCGAACGAAAGCGTATCCATTGGCGAGAAAAGTCCATGTTGTGCATACAGGATATAATAAATATTAGTCCGTGTCGTGGCAATCTCTTGCGTGGGGTAAATATGCCGGTACCCTGATGTTGTCTCCTTTCCCTTTTCTCGAGAATAGAGCAGTTATACTAGGATTCGACGAAATATAATTATTGGTTGAGTGGTCACACCGGTCAAGCTATAGTAAAGCCTATAATAGTATTGTCTCAGTCTATTAGGTACCTATCTATTAATTATTAAGCTGGTTATATATGGAATTTGTTTTACTATAGTCGCATTGTTTAATTTCCTGCATTCCGGCCTGAGTAAATACGGGACGACCTACAAGCAGACCCTGTTACACTGCCTAGCCCACAGTCAGCATTCGATCGCTCTAGTGAGAGATGATCGGTAACACTCTTCCCTAAGCGTTGAAACATGCAGTTACGACCACGTCATTTACACAAGACTAATGTAACCAAGACTGTGAAATGACTTTGATGTTTTAGCCCCAAAAAGCAAAACCCCAAGATTTAGACGTCGACTGTTAGGACCGTTACAGACACGTATACTTGCCCTCCTGAGTCAGCTATCTTCGTCTATAAAGGGCGATACAAATTTCGATGCAGGTCCTGGTTTTTCGCCGAGGGGGAAAATGCATGGGTTGAAAGTCCAAAAGGCAAAATTGAAGCTCAATTCATCAATGAGATTACTGCCAATCATGAATTGATAAGCCCGGTTGCCTTAACTGCCCACGGTCAAATTGTCAATAACCCTCCCCCAGGCCTTGTCATTCCCACTAAAGGATGTAATATGACTAATAATTTCAACTGGGCTATATGGCTTTTGGTTATGAAGTCGATGTATCCGTGGGTTAATTAGCCTCAGGGTCAGAGTTTTAGAGGTTTGCGGATCGGAGGTAATTATTTGCACTGTTGGAGGAGTTTTCTGTATGATAGTGGAGTTTTGTATCCGTTGAGAGGTTTTTCTCCCACTAGATACTAGATATCTTCTCTTGTTAACTCTCTTATTGTACTGGCGTCTGCGTTTAAAATGTCCCTATAGGTCCCTATCCTATCCCATTGTATGAAGGTTGAACTAAATCCCGCCGCATTGTCTACTTTTCTTCTATCTTAGCCCTACTTAAGCATTAAAGATAGAAAAGGGCCCTATTTCCATTTTCGCGCTGCATTAGTCCGTGCCAAACGTATAGACTCCATTCAGCTTCTAACCAAATACCCGCTCCTACTATCCTCTAAGCATAATATCATAACGTCATTATAAATCCGAATATATATGAAGGACTATAACTAAGCCTGGTGTAATACTCCAGACTGGAAAAGCTATACCTCTACTTAAACTTACTAGAAAAGGCGGTTATCTGTATGCGTTGCGGCTATGCACTCGCCGTGGATGATGACCGTGTTGGACGCTACCTTGGATAGAAACATGATGTTTCAAAACGAGCTCGCCGAAAGGCGAATACCTTGATTAATTCCCTTCATATTCTAAATCCCGAATAGCTCCCCCTATGATCAGAGAGCTTTGCGCCCCACTCTCATTTGCATGTCCAACATGGTGCGGCTTGTAGGCACTGCGGTCTACGCTCCACAAGCTCGACAGTCTTTTCGCGATATATGAGAAGGCTCTATAGGCAGGTTGGATATTGGAGGATATTAAACGAGCCACGATGATAGCTCTAACGCCCGCGCCGGCTCTAATAGCACATAGATCGAATAGACAACCGCAGTCAGTCCCGGATTTGGTATTAGACTTTGCAAATCAGTTATATCAAATGGAATGTGGACGCTTAGAGCTATAATCTACTGATTAAAAACCACCGCCAGCTAACCATAATACATTTAGGCCAGCGCTTTTAGTAACCTAGATGCGCTCTACCTGTTGGGATTAAACTTTTAAGAGTGTTAACTGCCTAAAGTAAGTTATATATAACTATAAGCTTACGTACTTATATTATATTCACTTTATTATTAATGTATTTCTGACTATAAGAAACCTATATTTCAGAAAACATAAATAGGTTAAGTAAGTAAATGTAGGTAGGTTAGGGTTATGTTTATTAGTCCTATATGAACGCCTCATATAAATTAAATATAGGTATGTCCTACCTATAGTTATAATTAGTCCAAGGATAGTTACAGTCTGTCTTCAGATAAGAAACCACTCCACTAAACAAATATCATACTGAGTTAAAACAGTCATTTACAGGTATATGTAATAACAGCACACTACTAATTTGTTGTCGACTATCTGATCCATATCTTCTGCCACTTCTTCCCCAATCTATAATGAAGATGTGTCTTGTTTCTTGCAGTATATGGGAGCCATGGTGAAAGCCTAGCAAGCGGGCCAGCAGGTATGTCAGTACCGTCTACCGATCGACTTGATTTGTTAAAACGCCTTAGTATTACTACAAGATTTCAATTCTCAAGTATCTGTTAGCGCTATCTAGCCTTCAAAAGATCCCATGTCCTGCGTCTCATCATCAGACTCCTTGCAAGACTCCACAGTATAGTGCCCAAGCTCATGTGCAATCTTGTCTACGTGGACATACGGATGTGCGTTCTTTAGGAGAGGAGCAGCAAAGCCCCGCGCAATGTCAAGGGGGCTCATGGTGTGCGAGCGATGCAGGTGATTGAAACCAACGAAGAGAACAGCAACTGTGACGACCTGGATTGCAAGAATGGCCACGGGAATACCGAGGTACGTAACGCGGAGGTGGTACTTGGCGGTGGTGCGCCTCTGGGTACCGTCGACGGTCTGCTGGGCCTCTCCATCTGCAAACCCGATGGCCGCTCGGAAACTCAGTTCTCTGACAGTATTGAGCACAGCTGGCGTCGGATCGTTCCATGTGACATTGGAGGTACCCAATGCAGCGTCGTTGGAGCTCATATACGTGTAAGACATAGTCCCGGACCCCTGAACCGCAAGCTGACCCGAATAGTAAAGCGTAACATTGCTCGCGTACAACTCATTAATGGCGTACGCGATACCTCCAAGTAGAGATGGAGCTCGGTTGAGGCCGGGCGCCTCCCTGTCTACTGTAAGGAGGCTCACCGTGCGGTTTACCGTGCCATCCAGGCTAGAGCTTGTGCCGTTTAGGGTTGTAGTGCCGTTGATGTAAGTGAACGGGTACTTGACTTGAGCGCTACGAAGTGTGCAGTTGGTGGTAGTGAGCTTGCCTTTGGTGTCGGGACTGCCCTTGTACGCAGTGGCGATTCTGATAACATTTGGAGTTTGAGGTCCTCCTGAGGAGATGGTGATGTATCCAATCTGGGTAGTATCCCCAGGGTCGAGGTTACTAAAGCTGAGATCATAGTCGGTCCCAAGTCTTGTGCAGTTAACATCAAATCCAGGGCCAATAAGGACTCCAGCGCATGTACCCTGGCAGCCCTTGACGGACAGCCCCGTGATGGGGTTGCGGTTGGTGTAATCCTGTACGACACCCGAAAAGTTGCTAGTCAAGGCAGAGACGGCGTTCGCGCGCGACATATAATAGGCTGTGGGCTGATTGAACTGTTCGGGGGACACAGCCACGGTGAAGGTCTTGGGGACAAACTCGGACAACACATGGATCTCTACGGCGCGCTGGAATAGAGGGGCGACAACGAGGATGCCTATCATGAGGATTGAAGGGACAGTGACCTTGTTAGGGTGCTTAAGCCCCAACAACGCGTCCAGGGAGCTCCACCCGTGCGCCCACTGCTGATGGACCTTGCGCAGGCTCGGACTTTGCTGCATCTTGACCCAGAAAGAGACGGTGGCACCCTCACGGAACGCCGTCCTCAGGGCGGCAGTCCCTATGGCAAGGGGAATAGCGAGGACCACCGATAGCTGAATCGGTCGTTTCTCCATCGGCCAGGAGTCAATGGCTTTGTCGTTGGCATGAAGCACAAGGATAATGCTGGCCGCCATGCTCGCCAGCACCACAACCAGAGCCAGGAGCCCCAGCCATGGAGCCTTCTCTAAAGTCCGGGGCTTTCTGTGCTGGCTGGTGCCTGGGGTCATGCTCATGATCCTGACTTGCGAGATAGTCTCGGTGTGCCTGGGGTTGGAAGGGATCGGTTGGTCATAGGGAGAAGCGCCTTGGGTTGTGTCTCGATATTGGGGCAAGTAGTGTGCCGGTTGGTACTCGAACTGCTGTCCGTTGTGAGGAACTGGCGTTGTCATGTTCAAGTCCCGATGCGTTTGCGGTTTGACTTGTGCCTGATCCCAGTGGGTGTCGGTGGCTTAAGTATCTCACAACATTTGATCCTCATTGCCAACCCTATTACTGTTTCATCGAAAGTCCAGGCAGCCAGCGTGTCTCTTGGCATACTAGGATGTGCCTGCATATCGGAGTGCTAGAACCCTGCAGCTCACTTGAATAGGTTAGTATATTTACCTAGACGGGAAATGCTAACTACCTAGCTTATCTGCTCGCCCTGGCAAGTAATTATTCCAAAGAAAAGCAGGCTAGCCGATACAATACACTATTCTCAAAGTAGCAAGCGAGGGCTCAAAGTTCAAGTCTGCCTCACGTAGCCTGCAGCTAACCAAATTACAGGATGATGGAAGGAATCCAGGTTGCAGGAAGTGCAAAGCGATATAGCTAGACCAAGTGGCAAGGCACAGTACATACAACTGTATGTACCTATCGGTTTAAGTCGCCATTTTTATCGGGTTATCATGCCTGTAGGCTTCTAGACTGTCGACTATCTGGCCTCACGAAGAACAAAAGAGAGGTTTCTAATATGGCTGAAATCACCGACCACCTACCCGACTGCCGCCCCCTACTGATAAATATACAGTTGCCTGAGAGGCCGAGGCAGAGTTGCGCCCTCCCGCTGACTTTAGGCCATGGTAGTAGAATAGAAGCATATTGACGGCGAAAACTTCAAGCTGTATTTACTCGCTGCTTCCTTAATCTAGCTCTAACATCCTGGATGCTCCCGTTGCACTCTACCAGAACGCAGCCCCAGCTCCCAGCGCAAGAACTATGGCGGCGCCTCCCATCACATCCGCACGCAACGCAGAGCCTGATGATGGCCTACTGCTTGAAGGCGGAGCGAGCAAAAATGTCTCTGAAGCTGTCATAGGGACGACGGTGGGCTCGTTGGCTGCGGGTGGCGCTTCTGTTTCGGTTGATCCAGCGTGCATCACGGTAACGGCAGTAGCCTCGGAGTCTTGCGACTCACTGGTATCGGCCACGGTAGCTGTAGAGACTTCCTTCGTTGTTGAAGAAGGCTTCGGCTTGGAGGAGGACGAATCTTGACTCTGAGTGATGTTGAAGTAATGGCTGATGACTTTGATGTCTGTCGAGCCACTTTCGTAGAGTGCCAAATAGGCAACAGCTGCCTCACCATCTTTCAAGTTCGTCATCCAATCTCGTGACGGGACCCAACTAAATGAACTGCTCGTCCAGTCCGCTGTTGTAGTGGTCAGAATAACTATAATCAGACGTCTTTTTCTGCAACCCAAAATAGCTTACACACAAGGGACTTGCTAGTGCCAGCGTCCAGGTCTGGGTACTGCTGCCATATAAAGATGCCGACTTTGTCGTACTTCGAAAACCAGCGAAACTCGACAGTCTCTCCCACGGTATATATGGGATTGTCGCCGTAGATTTTGTCTGGGCCTGGGGCCTCGGGAACGTGAAAGAGCGCGTTTGGCATGTTTCTGCCGTTCGCGTAGACACCGGGCATCTGTACCATGAGTAGCACGCTGAGGGCTATGGAAAGAGCCATACTGTATGTGGATGTTTGTAAGATCAAGCAGATGATTTTGAGAAAAGAAAAAGAAGAAGAGAAACGAAAAGAGTCAAGAAGGTCTGAGCTGTCAACCAGAGTTGGTATTGTGTGAGCGAGAACGACTTGACCCTGGACAACTCATACTTTGCAGTCGACTCATAAGTAGTCGAGCCTAAAACTCTACCTTGGCCCGATCCCCGAATCCTGCAGAAATGGGACCGACGCAGGGTAGCAGGGGGCCAGGGGCGGCCGCATCTTGGTTACTTCGTTGGCAGGTTCGATTCTCCTATACCTATTCAACGTCGTCAGCGGGCATTAGAACAGGAGATTGACCTTCCTGTCTGGGGCACATGCCATCAGTTATCAGATACACCCAGTGTGTAGACGGGTTTCAGCTCTCACAGAAATCCCAACTTTTCTCCTCTCAGCCCTGTCCTCATCTACGCTGTGGAAACTTGTGGAGTCACTCGAAGTCACAAAAGCATGCCAGGGCTGCAAGTACTAACAACACTCATCGAATAAGGGGCTCCACAGAGGCCTCGCAGGTGACCGATACCTTGCGGAAGCGTGTTCTAGATTCCAGGTCCGGAGATTAGTTGATACATGTATGATTCTGATGGACTGGTTAGCCCTATAACGGTTAGTCCAAATTCCTAAAAGGGTTATGTTTCGCTTCCCCTCGATCAGCCCAGACCCACCTTCCGGGCGTATGTTCTCTCCGCTCTTATTCCCTTGTTGACCTTGCCGTTTTTTTTTTACACATTTTGTGCGTCGTTGCCTAGCACATCACTGGGGTATATCACGGTTATAACAAGTAATTTGCGTCATTATTTCCGCCTATCAACCCGATCCTCTATCATGCTAGATGGTCAAACAGCCTTGGCTTAGTGTTGGGTTCGACTCGGCGCTGTTCGGAACCATCAAGTTCAGAAAAACGGACACTGACTGTTGAATTCTCTTCTCTCGGCTCTGAATGCAACTGGTGAATTTGATTGCATTCTCCTGGAAGCTCCTGGTGTGTTTTGAGAATGAGTTCTAATACGGATTTCGGCGCATCTGCATCGTCGACCGTAGTTGGCATGCCTACCTTGCTTGATGCGTCAATCGTTGGCGGGTTTCGTCGAGTAAGGATTACGTATGTTGCTGATACAATAGAAGCCAAGGCGGCCACAACACTAACTACGATGCCAGCAATAGCAGCGCTGCTCAATGGGTTATTGGATGATTGAGGATTCGAATCATCTTTTGCTCCTCCTCCCCGTCCCCCTTCCCTGGGTGAAGAGGAGTCAGTTTCAGAGTCACCACTTGCGGCTTTGGAGGTAATAGTGACGACATGTTCCTTCGCGCCCTCAACCCAAGCACACTGTGAGACGTTAAATACGCCGCGCTCGTAGTCGGCTGTAATGTACCTAAATGAAACGGTTAGAACACATTCCAAGACTTTCTTCCCTGTGGTCGGTATCAAACCTACGCTTCTTGGAGAAATACTCTGCCCAGTGTGTATTGGGATTCGTTAGTTGCACGTTTGAGTGGGAAGTAATAGCTGGCTTCGTCAACTAGGGGGTACTCTGCCCTCAGGTCGAATGCACGATATGGGAGAGTAATCTCCATGGTGCTTCCCCCTTCGAGGACATCTGATAATCGAAATGAGACTTCAGCGTTTGACGCAACGAGTTGAGCATGATGAGAGTCGTTCACTAGATACAGGCCCGTGGTGTTGTCGAGCGTAAGATCGAAAGCAGATTCGAAGGCATCAACGGCGCTGTCCGGAAGCCAAATGTTGGGATCAGTTGAGTCGATGTAAATGTGGATTGGCGATTTCAAAAGCTCTGCTTTTTCTGCTCCGCTGTAGCTTATGGCTTGAAGGGCGACAACCAGGTCACGAGTAACATCATCTGCCATTGTAAAGGTGACTGAGTTTTCAATAAATCGAGATGAATCGTAGCCCGAGAATATCAGTTGCCCGTAGACTTTCTTGAGCCCTAGGAACAGTAACGGTTAACAGGAAGTTCTGAGGGAAAAGTAGCCAAATATAGTGGTGGAATACTCACGGTACATAGCACCAGCTGTATAGCTCCAACTGAGACTTGGGATGATATCCTTATCCCTCAGGGTTGAGAAAAATGAGGGCGATGAGTAGTTCCCCAGCGTGCTGAAATTCAACGGTTGCGAGTTGATTCCAAATATACCTCTAAGGTACGTTAGCTCGTCACATGAATGCAGCTCCAAGAATAGCACTTCGTACAGATAAAACGGCGAAGGACTTGCTATACCACCAATTGTCTGGTTTTCCAATGAAATCCCGTTGGATCCATCGACTAGACCTACTCCAAGAGTATCCAGTCCAAACTTTGCTGCTTGGAAATATCCGAGATTCGCTTCGAGGCCGACTCCCCCGCCGTTGATACCGTAGGTACCTAGCTCCTTCCAGGTTGAGGACTGGCTGGGGTTGAACATGTTACCTCTCGATACCGAGCAGTCTGACGGGATTCTTCCCAGAACATTCTTCGAACAACCGTATTCCGACAGGACGACTAGACTTTCTGTCGCGGCTGTAGAGACTAGCACTCGAGTGTCCTGTCCAGGGCTGCCGAGTCGGAGGTTGAAGCTGCTCCAAGGTCCATTGTTCCCTTCACTAGAAGTGTCTGTCAACAGCAATGTTCCGGTGATAGATGAGATACGGCTTACAAGTATTGGCTGGGCGAGATAACGATAGCGGACGAAGACGCTTGACAGATCGCTGCCAAAGCCAAGATAAATACGAAGAACAATAGACCGGATACATCCATGCTGCTCAGTTGTGTGGTGGACAAAATGATCGAAGTAAGGGTCGAGCAATTGTGCGTTGGAAGTTGGGAGTGCGAAGTGCTGGGTCGACGAGGCAAATTGTTGCTTTTACTCGTTAACTTGAGTCGAAGGTGTCGTTATGGGAAGGTAGGGATGGGCGAGATCAAAGGAGAGGAGCGGGGTCATTTGTCCAACCTTACTTACCATGATCTTCGTGTTGAGCATTGATTTCTGTCGACAGGGTTTCGGTCTCGGCCTCAAGTCTGAGCAAGGACCTAATACTCATCCCACCGGATTTGTATGCTGTTGCCGACGTAGGATCGTTGCCAACATGGATGGGACGGTATCCCATGGTGGTGTTCCATTACCTCGTCAGTTGTTTCGTGGATCTTACGACTGAACTAGGCAGCAGCTGGAGGTTTGAAACACAACCTTTTGTGCGCTCTCTTTTCTTCTTCGCTCCTTTATGGTGGTAATCTCCGAGCTGAAAGGCTGCGGGTAGGTCGGTGAGCAAGCACAGTCAACAAAGGCTATGGACTACGCACTATCCCCTATTCGGAAGTTGGTCTAACCAAATCTTTTCATGAATCCTGAGCTGGGACCATTTGCGCGTGCGCGAAGAGTGATTTCCATGTAAGCATCGTGGAAGAGCAGGTTTTAGGGTTCTCAGGGGTGCTAGAAATACAGATTTTGAGTTGTCTGGGATCTCCCGTGGCTTATAATATATTTGCTTAAATTCCAAGCTAATCAGTGAAGTGAAAAGCCTTCTACCTTACGTTTCTCTTTTTACCAAAGTCCAAGGCATTTTTCTTGTAGTAATGCTGACCACTGCTGAGTTGTGGAGGGCTCTTAGCCTGCTTGTGCTTGTCTTGAGCGCGACGGTCTTGGAAGCTAAAGGTATCGAAAGACAGCAACTGTTCTTCCTTAGGAGCGAAATACTGACCTCCTCCAGCCGTGGTGATTTCTGCTATGAATAATAGCTCCAGTGACGCAACGACAACTATCGATGGGCTAGCAAGCATCACATCAGCACCTGGCATTAGCAAACCGTTCCAGGTCAACACTTGCTCGTTCTACAATGCCACAGAGTCACGGAACCTATGGAATAATCCTTGGTGTAGCATGTCAGTTTTTCCTATTGATATATGGAGTTCATCAAATTCTAAATTCTATCAGGTACGTTGGAACGGTCGACTTGGTCTTTTGGCCTACAACTGGCAATCTTTCATACCCATCAACCTTCCGAGACACCGTCTCCGACTACACATTGTATGTACTTGCTCCCACAACTAACCACGAAACTTGCTTGCTAATCACCAAATAGCACGTCACCATCCGTATACATGATTGTAAATACCATGTATGCCGAGAACCCATGCGGCCCGTTGGGACCTTCAGCTAGCAGAGAGATCTTTGCCTTTGACCTGACTGAGGTGTCAACATTGGTGCCCTATGCAGACGAGACGGCGAGTACGCGAAGAGCGACGAGGCAGCTCCATCTTAGCGATCTAGACACTCATTGTACTGGATCGTTCAACAGATCTAAACTGGCAACTCAAACTCGTCCAATGAAAGCTGATGATACCCGGTGCAACCCTTTTCTGGCGGTCCCGAAGAAATTCAAAGAGTACGGCTTTCCTTATTGGCTTCACTGCGGTATCAAAAACAACAAATTCGGTGTATTTGACCCCCCTTACGCCATACCTGCCCTTGATGAGCTCGTACCTGCACGTACAACTTCTGCTCAAAAGCCAGACACCGATGAACCAACCGCCGCCCCGTCCGCATCTGCTAAAGCTCCTGCTAAAGCTCCTGCTAAAGCGGGAAGCGGCGAGGCAGCTGCTACTAGTCTCTATATTACCAAACAGGTCTCGAATGTTCCAGCCCATCCTAGACCCACCAACAGCTTGAAAGACACCGAAGCCACGATGATGAGCCCGGCAAACATCGAGCGTACTTCGATCCAGCAAGTAGATGCTGGGGCCCCAGTGAGCCCAGGCCGTACTGAAGCTGTCGGCAGCTCGGAAATCACACAACCTACTGTGGGTGGCTTGCACAATGCTGAGCCTACCAACGCCGGTCAAACCGACGCCGAGACTGTTGGGCATTCAGCAAACATAAAGCCTCGGCCTGGTGAAGAAAGTGTCCAAGACAAGAGCCATGAGGGTAGCACTAAAGCCCCGGTCGTTACTGCTGGGCATACAGATGAAACGGCTCATAAGCAAACTGCGGGGGCTGTTGATACTTCCAATGCCGAGGGGTCTGGGATCAGCCTTGGTGTTGAATTTGACGCCCCCACCAGTTTTCCGGGCGTCGCATCCACTGTGACCAAACAAGTCGTGAGCTTGGGGACAGCTGGACTTGAAGTAAGCAACAACGACACGGGTGAGACTTCTATCTATGCTGTTCCGGTCGCTGGAGCGCCTCAGTCGGATGGCGATCTGACGCCAGCTTCCATAGTGGTATATTACGGGCACACGATAACACGGGGAGATTCCGCCCTGACAGTGACCAGCGCTGTTGTCATGTCTCCATATACTGTAAGCTCCGCTGGGAAAGGCATGACCTCCGTCAACACAAACCTCGATGAAGACTCCTCAACCCCTTTTGCATTTATCAACTCACCAGCAAACAAAATCACTCCCGGTGGGATTTGCAGTTTGTTTCTAGCTATAATGGCTTATGGATGGGTACATCTGTAGGATGTTTCTAATGTTATTCAGTCTTCTCTCAGTCTCGTCTAACCAACCTCCATCGCGATAACCCAAGATCCTTTTTGTACCCTATAGCTTATTGAGAGTGATTTTTTGTGGAAATGAAATCTCTACCAACGCTAAGTGGATGGGGACTGCCTTTCTGTCAAGGGTGTTGGGAATGAACAACTATTCGGATAAAGAGCTCCGGATTGGACAAGTGGCTTGGTCAACCCACATCTACAGGCAGACATCCCGATCCCTTGGTGCAAAACGCGTTGATTGCACGCCTCTGCTTTAGCTTCGAATTAGTCTCTGGATTCGTGAATCATAAATCAGGTTGGATCTATCCTTGTTTCGCTCTTGCTCCTGAATCTTATATCCACTACCGTTAAAATTTACCTCCTCTTTTCTTCTAGTATTTAATAGCGAATTCATCGATGAATGCTCGATTACCGTCTCTACTTAACAAAATACAACAAGGCAGTGAAAATGGCTATCTGCCAATTTGATTCCGAGCAACCCTGAGCAAAAAGCGGTCAATAGGCGGAAGGGTCCCGTCCCCGTTTCCATATTTGGTATCGCTTTCTCCGCTATCGGATCATCAGTATCACCACCCAGTCCCTTGCGAGATCCAGTTCCAGATTCAACTGTATGTCTGAGTATGATGATCCACGAGTAATTCACCCGAGAGATACATCCCGTCAAGAGATGATTGGTATAAGGCCCAGCCACCGGCCAGTATAGAAGAGCAACGGACCTGCCATTATGAAATCTAAAAGCAAGCTACAGCTGGTGTCTTTATTAGCCGCCTGATCAAAAGATTCCCTGAGACAGCATGCAAAGCTACTTTTTAAAGAAGCATATATAGGCGACGAGGGCGTCTCGTTATCCGCTGCCCCGTTGCATTTTGTTAAGTAAATATGGTACAGCATCCTTGCGCGATTAAATCCACATAACCCTTGCAGAGAATTATGAAAAAGTGGCTCGCCGTCAGTGCTGGATCAGTGTGCCTAGGCCCTTGTACGAGCTGGCAGAATCCTAACCGAATCTGACAGCCGCAGCGGTATATAAGTAGGATAAGAATTGTAAATTTTCTGTATCTGGAAAATCGATTTGTCATTTGCCAGGCCGCTCACCTCCATGACGCAGCTATAACGTCTTGCTTTTAATAAAAGACCCAGTAGCTTACCTGCCGTCCAACAAACAGTCCCTCCCTAAATTCCATGGTGAATTAAATTACAATTTGTTCACATATAATCTACTGCCCCTGGAACACTACTTTAACCCGATGGATCGATTTATTTTTGTCTCCCAAGATGGAAGACAGGCCGTGGACTCCGAGACTAAGAGTCAAATCAGAGCCCATGCAATGCTCAGTCATCTACGACAAAAGTTCAACACTTTGCCTCAAGAGTTGCAAGTGACTAATGCATCATACATCAATCAAGACTCCCATCCGAGAAAACCTGCAGCGGATTTGGAAACTAGCCTTCAGATTCACGATTGGAGAAGCCAAAAACAAAAAGTAGCAAAGAGAAATGACGTCCAATGCGCGTCTGAACCAGGGAGCTACTACTCGGGCAAATTCGCACAAGACACAAGTCTTGATGAGAAAGACAGCAGTCAACTATTGCCCTCCACACTTGCAGATATATCTTCTTTCCTAGGAAGCTACCCTTATGATGCCATTCCTCCCGCAATATCTCGTCAGATATCTCATGCATTCCAGTTTCGTAAGGCACTGTTCGGGACCACATTGCAGGCTTTTGAACTAATTCCAATACTGCGATTGATCTAGACTTGAACCACCACAATATCGAGGCACCTAATGTACATCTACCTATTCACCCAATTTTTACGGAATATCTCGTTCGACATTTCTCCTCGAGTAGAGCTGTCTTTCTGGCTACAACGCTCAAGGTACTGCTTTTCTCTGCGATAGAAAATCAATCCCCTGGTCGTTGTTGGATCACGGAACAGAACCTAATTTGTCTGAGACGGATGGCTTTGTGTGCCATAAATGAACAGATTTACATGTCGTCTAAGGTCCAGGACGAAACTATCTGCGCCATCGTTTGCTTGGAAATGTTTGAGGTACAGTCTTGGCTAGATGCGTTGATGATTCTGGGTGTTATTCTTACAAGGATCTTTGCTAGGCTACGCTTGGCAGCTTGGAAGGTCCTGTTCATCTTCATGGCCTCTATCATATACTTGCGACGGAACAGCCTTCTATTTATTATCCTGCTTTATTTTCCAGAGCTATCTCTTGGTAAGTGTATTGCTACCATCCGAGAAAAATGCTTCAAGTAGGAGTTAAGCTAATGTTTGCTTGTGACCTGTACAAGTTTGGACACGATCGATTCGGTGTTTCGCGACAGTTGCCGCCTTCTCACCACTATAACCCCTATACCACATTTATCGGGCTTTACACTTGCCAATGACGTTGAAATGGCACGTCCTTTCTGGCTTAACTCACCACTACGTGTTATTGAAGGCCATGCATATACACCAAAGCTCATCCCTGAAACAATGATAGGGCTATTGGACGATTCGTTCTGGCTATTTAAATTCATTCATGGCAAAGCGTATAGTAACCTACTGGGAGTAATGCCTCCTGAACATCCAACTCATACACATGCGCTTATCTATCAACGGTTGATATCCTTCAACAGACAAGAGACTGACACAACTCAAGGCAGAGTCACGGAGGCGTGTCGGCTAGCCTGTTGGATACACTGGCGGGTGTTACAGGCTAAGATTCCTCATCGTCAATGCTATGCAAATGAGAATGATTGTGAGCAACTCTGGGCAATCTTGAAGGAAACCCAAATTACAGATTGGATGCAAATGCCTTACGTTTATCTCTGGGTGTAAGTGATCCCTTTTTAATTATCGAGGACGGATTGTCTTATGTTGTTATAGGCTTTTAACAGGTGCCGCGACTGTAAAATCTCATATAAGTGATAACACCCCAGAAATCAGGTTAGACTCGAGAAGGGGATTTTTCTACTATCGATTGCTTCAGTTTATGCTCTCAGTCGGAATGAGATGGTGGGATGATTTTGAGAGTAAGTACTATTGAGAAAAAGGAACTATTGGCAACTAACATTATTAAAGCTATACTTGATAATTTCTACTGGTTACAAAGGGAGCTCTACTAGATATCTACATATAATACTTCAAGTTCCAGGACGTTTTCTCTTGGACTTCCTATTTTGGTCAAAGGGTATTGCGTTCAGCGCCACGAACCACTTTGCGAGAATAGA
Organism: Fusarium nurragi; assembly: GCA_012977755.1. Lineage (NCBI taxonomy): Eukaryota > Fungi > Ascomycota > Sordariomycetes > Hypocreales > Nectriaceae > Fusarium > Fusarium nurragi. The sequence goes on along the minus strand of JAALXI010000176.1, from coordinate 12,466 downwards.
TCTTGGAAAACAGGATTTGAGAGTAGGGAGCTCTGCTTGTCGAGTGCCATCCTATTTCCCTGAGTCTTGACTTGGAATAGATATTGCTTAGCTGCCTTGACGGAAACTTCAATGAGGTTGTAGAACTGGCTATAAACGAGACCGATTCGAGGCGCCTAGCTTGATACGCCAAGAGTGATCATTATATCTCTCGCGTCCCTCACGAAGAGTGACACATAAAGAGATTATCCTGCGATTTGTTGAAGTCCGGCATTTCCCGAGTTGTCCCTATAGGCATCAAGTGGCTTCTATATGTAACCCATCCCCTAATGTGTCAGCAGGTACGTGAGGCACTTAGACACACAGTTTGCGATGCATCCATTCTTGGAGTGGCTTTAGCCTCAGCATCGCCTGATCTCTGGCTTATTTAACTTGAATACATAGTTATCTCTGTTATTGCGTGCTAGCCCCAAGCCGAGGTAGATACAGAAGTTAAGAAGCTGGCATCCTGCTGCGGTGGGTGGATATTACTAGTTAAGAGTGATTAAATAGCCAATAAGCTACATAGAATTATACACACCTATGAAAAGAATCATGCACGCCTATTTAAGCCTAATCGGATCATGATTGGTTTTAATTGGTTAGACTGGCTCGCTCAAAAAAGCACGGCTCCCAAACCAAGCCTAAAGGGGCTTAGTAATCACATGACGCAGAAAATTTCTCGGCGCGTTAGCTTTCCTATCCTTCTTAACACTATTTCTAAATCGCATAATTCTACACCTTTCAATATTATTATTAGCCACAATCAGAAGATGAATTTTCTGCCCTAGAGAACGCCTAAGCGGCATCTGGCTAATATCAGGGCCACATTAACCAATCAGAAGCCCACATTCGAGATTACAGCCTAACTAGGCTTAGATGGGCGTGCATAATTCTTTTTATAGGCGTGCATGATTCTTTTCATAGGCGTGCATGATTCTTTCTATAGGCGTGCATGATTCCGTGTTAACTATATACTGCTGAAATCTGGTTTAGGGGTATATATTGTTATGAAGTGTAGCTTATAGTAACTACCGAAACTCTAATTATATAAGGTTTACAGCTATTTAAAACTTGTGTTTTCTATAGAGTGCACTAATATTACTATGCTCTTATAGACTTTAGTCTAAAGTTTATTAGTATTTATTAAATAATAAGAATTGCTTTTTATATAAAGACTAATTAAAAAACTAAGATACCATATTAAATATTTAAAAGATATTTATAATATACTAAGATATATACTTTTTATACTTATATAAACTATCTTAATACATTTTTACCACTTAAATAATACAGCTTTAATAGTTCTATAAACTATACTGTTTAGTTTATGTAACTGTTGTATTCCCTAAAGCATCCGAGAAATTACACCCTTAGCACGGATGGCAAATTAAGCTTTGCCAAATATGTTACTTTTGTTAGCAATTGACTAGGACGTTACACTTACATTGACCGAGAAACTATACTTTCCGGCATCCAGGAAATTAGGCCCTTAGCACGGATGGCAAATTAAGCTTTGCCAAATATGTTACTTTTGTTAGCAATTGACTAGGACGTTACACTTACATTGACCGAGAAACTATACTTTCCGGTCCTTCCGATCGAAAAAGATATGCAATGCTGAGAGCGTTTTAACTATAAGTACTTGTCGAGTGCCTCTCAGTAATTCGACTTGTGCTCAGTACCATCACGATACAACAAACACCCAAGACACAAAACCCCCCAAGACACCAACATGAAGTACACCATCTCTACCGCTTCAGCCCTCCTGGTGGCGAGTTTGGCCCTTGTTAATGCAGCCAAGATTGAGCTGGCTGGATCTGTCCTCAACAGCGCTGCCAAAGAACCCTTCGAGAAGAGCAAAACTCTTATCTTCGCAAGCTCTGACTCCAAACGCGACGCACCCAAGGTTTATGAACCAAACCCCAACCGTAAATTCACTTTGGAAGACAATCTGGTTTTCGTGCTGCAGTGCAATGGTGCTGGCTTTGAACCTCAGTGTGTTTCCTTTGGTTCCACACCCGGACAATGCGGTTGGTTAAACGTCTTCAATTCTCGATATGTTCCAAACTGACAATCCAACAGTTTCCTACTTCGACTTCGATAGCGCTGGCTCTACCTCACTCTCGGATTCATTTAACAATAATGTCTCCTCGCTCTCAACCAACGATGGCGGCACATGCCAGTTCTACAAGTAAGTTTCTCTATACTCACCTAATTACTTCCTACTGCAAGCCCAAGGCTCTAACCAAGTGGAAGATACCTGGGCTGCGATGACAAGGGCGACGACAGGGGCCTGAGCTCATCCTACAACTTCAACCTGGCGGTAGCTCTGCCCGAAGATCCTCGTACTGTTGAATACAACAAGCAAATCACCAGCTGGAGATGCTAAAGCCCTCAAAGCTCATAGCTTGCCAGCATGGAGATTGTTTAAGTTTTGCATGTCTTCCCATTACCGCGCTGATGAATGCAATCTAGATATCGTGGATGTGATAATAAAGGCGATGATCGGGGTGTATCACTTAGCTATCAGTACGACCTTGGTGTGGCAAGCGATGGATACAGTGGAGATTATAACCATCAGATTACAAGCTGGAGATGTTAACTTGTGGAATGGATGAATGTCTTGGATTGAGTCTTAACCGCTGTTTACTAGGCAGTCGTGGAGATATAGAGCCTGCGAGGGGATGTCAAGACCGAGGGCTGGTCTGTTAGGAGAGAGCGGTTTCAATACCTATTTCTCACATCCTTCCAATATACCTGCAGGTTTCTGATCTGTTAATCCAAACTACCCTGCTTACTGTTTCTGACTCAGTATCTTTCTTCTTAAATTAATCGATATATTTTACGACCTACCTTTCCTATGTGACTAATATCAGGGACTGTGACTAGAGAGACGGCTTGTGTTTTTTTGCGTTGAAGTACGCTTCCTGTTCAGATTTGACGTGTCTGGAGGTAGTATAGCAAGAGCTTCGTTTCAAACCTTGCCACTCTCTCCTTAAAACTCGTCTCGTTTGGGGAGGTCATGATCAAGTGCCAGAATTGATAAAATTCGTTCCATGCTTCTTCTGTTTTATCAATCGGCTGACTGGAGCGGGAGCCGGCAATATCTCGAGTCGTAAGAGCTGGCAGGTAATGCTGTAGCAATGCTTTATTAGCATGCCAGAGACAAAGGAGCGAATTCGAGGTGGGAAATGAGGTAGCAACAGCGGTCTGTTAGCACGACAGACGGTAGCTTCGCGCAATGGTGATCATAGAGAGACAGTAATCGATCCAATGCCCACGCGTGGTCGTCCTCCGATTCTCCGCCAAGGAAGGTAAAAGCGATAAAGAAAGACTTCTGACAGGCATCAACCCCTATCATATCAAGAAGAGGCACGCCATATTTGTTTATCTTATAAGTGCAGTCCAGAAGGAGACTATCAGGTTATACCTGAAGGTACATCAAGGAGTCAGGGTGAGTAAATAAGACGCCAGTGACTCGACCGTTTAGGTGTCGTAACATCCATCTGCTCTTGTCAAGTGATTCTCTGGCTAGAACGGAGAATTGGCAGCCGGCCCCTCGAATAGTCGTTTTACGTTACCTTTATCTCGTCGAACTGGGCGGAGGACATGATTGGTCTCACACATACGTGGCGGTTTGTCTGCCACTCTTTTCAACCGTCGAACGTCCGGTCGTGAAGGCGTAACTTCTATGGGCCGCCCAATCTTTGATTGCCTTGAACAGCGCATCACGTGATTTATATTCTTGTTCGGGAGGAAGGCAATCTTCGTTGAATAATAAGACTGTTTCCATTGCAGGACGATCACTGCTGAACATCGTTCTTCATCCAGCGCACTATGACTCTTCCCTCGTGTCAGGACGCGATCGTGTTAAAGAGAAAAACATTGGATTTTTATTGGCTGACAGAGCGAAGTGAGGACGAAACACACTGTGCTTCGTCATTTCCACGGGGCCCGTGAACCTATTGGCTCCCGTGGAAGCCATCTTGTACTTTGCGTTGTGTTTCGCACGGACTCAGACTTATTTCAGCATTTACCGTTCTGACCCAAAAGGAGCCTAGTTAAATATACTTGGGCCTACTTCCGTTGCGGACGGTCAGCGTTTAGTAAAGCTAGAGTAGGCTATTCCTCCCGGAGTCTAATTTAGGTTATCGGCGTAATTAGTATACCTCAGCGTACTTATATATACCTAATCACTAGAATAGAATAAGTTAAGAGTGTGTAGGTAGAAGCCAATTTCGTTTGTAATTATAGCACTATTATTTTCTTAATAAACTTATATCTAGAGCTATAATACACTTATACTTAGAAATTAATAGGAGCTTATTAATATAATATAGACTCTTTCTAATAACTATTAATATACCTAACGCGCTAGGCTGCCTGAAATGCAGAAAGTAATATTCTCCTTTTAAAAAGGTCCTCTACTATTATAGAGTGCTAGCAGGTTATATAATTGTCTCTCTATATAGTACCTAACCGATTCCTTCAAGACCTAATGAACTCCTGTACCTACTGGTTATATTAACTGACACCCTCTTACTAATTTCGATTGGCTCCATCGCTCTAGTGCTGTGCTAGTCAGCGTCGTTGTGGCGGCAGTTTACAGTTTGGCAGATAAATTAGGCAAGGCTTTCTTTGGCCAGCAGCAGCCCCATAAACAAATCGCCCAATAAGGTGAAGGTCTGTAAGAATCACACTCTGCTGACGCATGAGTAACTTATTTAAAGCTGTACCTGCATTTAGGGCAGAACGTTTGCAAGAAGTAGTTAGTCCCTGCCATCTTCACCAAGACTAGCTTATGCTTTATTGCGGTATGAGTAATTTCGAGCTAGATCGCTCACTCATACCCTGGTGTATCAGTTTGTTTTATTGGCGTAATGGCATGACTCGGTCCTCCTCGGCATCCATTTTAACATTTGTCCATGTCAACAATTTTAGACCCAGCTGCACATCTTCCATATTTAGGAAAACTATAGCTCTTCTCATCTCTCCCTGAACAGAAATCATCTCTTTACTTTCAGCGGGCCAAAGTTTTGCTGCCTAGCTACCAAGATGAGATCTGGTCTTTTCTGCCCGGCGATTGTCGTGGGAGTGTTGTCGACCCCCGTTTTCGGGACTGTCAACTGTAAGGAGTACATGGATCAGGAGAAAGATACCTGCCGTAGCATCGTTAAGGCAAACAAAGTCGCTTACGCTCAGCTTTTTTCTTGGAGTCCAGGCCTCGAAGTAACTTGCGGATAAGCAGGAAAAATATTATACACAATAGTCTTAATGATTTAAAACGTTAAATATACACGTAGAAACCTGAACAAGCAAATGGATAGAAAAATCTGCATCAGCAATCTGCTTGGTGATTTTGCGCTTCCCAGCAATTCACACCAGGTATCTACTTACATTACTACTCAAGCGTTTGTCAAAAGTGTCTACAGCTAGGTTTACATACTGACAAACACACAGTCCCGTACCTTCTCCAACCGAAAAAGCTACAAACATTCATTGCGGTGAGTGGTATAAGGCAGCTCTCGGCAATGACTGCTCTGCTATCGCCACAAATTACATAATCACCCGGAAAGACTTGTATGGTATTCCGCTGTTTTTTCTCACTTCATAACAAACTAACAAAGAACATCGTAGACCCTCTCTGAACCCGAAACTCTTTGATAACTGTACCAACCTGCTGGCCGACGTTTATTACTGTGTTTATCCAGTTGGCTATATCTCTTCCTCTTCCGGATATGATGGCTCTGCTATCAGACCACCTATTACACCACTCGCTACCACTTCGCTCCCTAACCGGGATCCCACAGGGAAAAACGATTATTCTAAAGGCCAGATCATTCCTATCGCCCACGGAACTCGCCGAGATTGTTACCAGTAGGCCCTCACAGAACTAGCTTACGCGTAGAACAAGGCTTACTTTCCTTTAGGTATACGTACTTTACGAATATCACAGACAACCGACTGCTGGAGTTTAAGTATCTTTTTCGACCAATCCGCACAAGTAAGTTCGTGTCGTAAAACAACTAGTTCTCAAAAGATATCGTGTGCCTGATCTAGGAACCATCAGGACTTTATTCTCTGGAACCCGTCACTGGCAGAGTGACGATGCAGATACACTTTCTGTGACATCATCCAACCCTGTCGCAAACCCATATGCATATCCATGCACCCTCTCGGCTAACACATCGTACTGCGTGATGCTGGCCTCTCCTACACCAGCTAAGCTTCAGCCCTTATCTCGATGTTAATAATCTTTTGCACGATACTGACTGATAATCTGTGTAGAATAAGACGAGGATCTCGAGTCCCCTACCCCTCTCGCGGCCGGAACCCTCAAGAACTGCACAAGATACCATCAGGTTGAGTCTTATAACACATGGGAAAGCGTTATGTCTCAGTACTATCTTGACATCAACAAATTATATTCTATGAATCCAAGTATCGGAAAAGATTGCACTGGACTCGCGATGGGTACATGGTATTGCGTTTCAATTTGGCCAGGCGGCGATCCTCCACCGGATGATAATGATTTAGAACCTATCATCACCACCACCGCTGTGTCTGGAACTAAAAGCGCTTCCGCTACGAACACTATGTTTTCCACACCATCTCCAGTTAAAACTGGGATGGTTTCGAACTGCAATAGTTTCTACAAGGTGCAAGCTGGTGATGGCTATGGGGCGATTGCTCATGACCACAACATTAACCTCGATGATTTCTATAAGTGGAACCCTACAGTCCAAAAAGACTGCTCAAAGTTACAACCCAAGTTCTACGTTTGTATTGGGGTCAAAGGAAGTCAGATGTCAGTCGTAACCCGTACAACAAAAACCTCGGCCGCCACTGACATCGTTACACCAACTCCCACGCAAACCGGTATGGTCAGGGCTGCAAGAAGTTTTACCTAGTAAAGGGTGGGGACGGTTGCTGGGCTATTGCGGGTGACAGCAAGATCAACCTGGATGATTTCTACAAGTGGAATCCCGCCGTTAAATCGGATTGTTCTGGGCTACAACTAAAGTTTCTATTTGGCTTTGTGATATTAGGTATTATAAGACTCCTTTCCTTATAAACCCTATATACTCTTGATTAATTAATCCTACAAAACATTAATTTAGACAACTTTAAAAGGGCATTTGAAAAAAGATAATAGTTAGTGATTGTTTAGTTTACTGAAATATCTATACTACCGACAAGGCACATCATGCCTGTATGATACCCCATTCAATCCGGGTTTGCAATGACTTTTCTCGTACCTCTGACTGTTGTTCTTTGGTCGGAGCAACTGGTTCCACTCCTCGTCTCTCCCTAGACTCTCTGATCTTATAAAAAGCTGGCCCTTTATCCTCATCAGGCGCAAAAGTGTATGAGCGAACTTCTGCGTTGCTCCAGTCCGTTGCTGTCTTAATTAGCACCGAGACCAGTCAGTAAGAATGGCAAATAACATACCGTTACCATTAACAGAGTTCACCCAATCATCTGTGAGAAAACGCAGAAAACAACCATGCGAAATCACCACAATGTCTCTTCCGGGTCTTTCGCTCAGCCATTCTCGTGCTACCTGGGCCCTCTCCAGAAGACTGTTCTTAGCTGGGGCACATTTGCCTTGTTACACCTATGATTTATTTAACCGCATTACCTAGGCTACATGAGGCAAGCTTGCGTTACATACCTTGATGTACCAGCTCGGCTCGACTAGACCGAAAACTACCTGCGCACGTATTGAGCATGCCGTTTCAAACGCCTTTCAATGGGCAGACATCAGCTGCAGAAGTCGCTGCTGCATACCGTGATCAGATCCACGGCAAGACAAGTGAGTACCTTGATATGCCTTCGCGACTAAATTACTGATAATATATGTAGTCGTAGTCACTGGTGTAAGCCTCAATGGTCTCGGGGCCGCGCTATGCGAAGCGATCGCCCCTATGGCCCCAGTCTTCTCATTATCACGGGCCGTGACATCCAACGTCCTCAGGCAGTCGCCAAGGCTCTCATCACTCAATACCCAGACCTCAAAATCTCCTCCGTAGGGATGGATCTGTCCATATCAGAGTCGATCGTGAAAGCATCACGCGAAATAAAACAGCTTTGCTGCCGAATTGATGTACTGGTGAATAACGCCGGCGTCATCTGCATCCCCAGTCACAGCCTGACAGCGAACAAGGTGGAAACGCATCTGGCTGTCAATTACATGGGACACTTCCTACCGACTCAATCACTTGCTGAGAAGCTACGAGGGTCAGAAACTAAAGGGCGCGTGGTCAAGGCGTCGAGCAGTGCCCATACCATTTCTCCCTTCCGGTTCTCTGACCCAAACTTCATCTCACCGACAAATCTTCTTCTAGATGAACAGCCATCTCTCAGTGCCTGTGAAGCTTTTGGAACATCCTGGGTAGCTAATGACTCACCTTTGGTGGCATACGCATAATCCAAAACGGCGTTAATATTGCAAGCCAAGGCCATCGCCGCAGGGGCTCTCTGATACTAGCTTCGAGATATGTGCAAGAATTTAGATCAGGTCCTCGTTGAATATATTCCGCGGAGGCGAAACGCTGGAGAACCTCTGCTATGGCTTGTTGTCGAGCAAGCTCATGACGAGCGAGATGGAACATGAAGCTGGCGATGGCGCTGGACATTGCATCAGACCCGGCGGCCAAGAGCAAACTGGCGTCCCCGCGGCCACGGCATCATTTTATTCCTAAACACGCTCTTTTATGGCTTCCTCGCCGAAGTCAAAATATTTATTATTATCAACTGCTGCCTGGCCGCCGTAATGCGATAACATAGGGTGTGCTAGTGCGTACTCGATCAGCATCCTGAAAGGACGGTGTCCAGCCTGTTCTTTGTTAGTTGTGACCTGATTTGGCCCTCAAAAGACACGAAATGTTCCTACCCAGTATGTGAATCTCATCCCGCTTCTCATCATCTGTATGCCATGTCGAAATGTTGGTTCCATGAGACAATTGAAGCTGCGACCTAGCGACAGATCCCCCATGGTATCAGCTGTCCACCAGGTCGCATAATTATGAATGTTGACCTTGACCCAGCTTTCTCCAATCTTGTTATGAAGTACCTCCAGTAAAATCTTCGCATACTTCCGGTAAAACTCGCCCACATCTCCTATATCCTTCTCGGAAAAACATGCTTTCCGACGACGGGCTTCCTTGTCCACGATGGCAAACAGACTGGGAGCTGAAACCGTGGCATCTATAGTCAAGTGAAAATCGGATTTGATAAGATTGGCATGCCGTGATGCATACATGACTCGCGCTGCTGACCTGGTGTTGAAAGACACCATGTTAGGCGCAATTCGCACAATGGAGTCATATCGACTATGAGCGGCAAAGAGTTGGGGGTGTCGCTTTCCACTGGCACATTGTCACACCGTCGGCCAAATAGAGATTTTCCACCAGAAAGGACCGGGAAATTTGGCAAGTGGATGGAAGAACAAACGGTATACCGCGACAGAACTAAACTGCGCTCGGTGTTAGTAACACAGCTAACGGAATGATGTGATGTTGGAAACGAACATATAATATGAGAGCAGCAGCGAGAGCCCAGCCATAAGATGCTGCCTCATCTGAGAGTAGTTCCATTCTGTCTTTGCGTTATGGTGAGTGAATTTGGGATGCTGCGATACGTCAATTCTCATAAATATATTGGCCGAGACCATTAAGTTTTCATTCCATATGGGCATCATATCATTGATATCATCCATGAAACACGATTCTCATTATGGGATCCTGGGCCTTGTTTATTTTCACTTACGCGCGGTTAAATAGAGTAAACTATTCTCTTGCAGCCATTTACCTTCGCTTTCTGACAGATGGCTTGCTGCGCAAGCAAGAATACCCCCATGCTCTTGTGGGGGTGGCTGTTATGGCTCAAAGACGAGATTATTCGGAATAATGTCTGGCTGCAGCTATTCGGTATACAAAGGCGATAGTGAGGCCCACTCCTCCAATCATTGAAGTCATAGACACGCCTATGGCCTAATACAGCTGCTAGAAGTACTTCATACTAGCATAACAAGTTCATTTTCTCTGTACCAGAACACGCAAACCATTTGAATCCAACTTAAGAACTGGATCGAAACAGTCATGAGCCATCTCTACATCACTCCGATCAGTTTCGAAAAGCGAAACCGAATACATCCGAAACAGTGTTGCAATAGCCAGGTAGATTTGCGCCCGGGCCAAATGCATTCCTAGACACATGCGTGTCCTTGCTAAACGGCACAAAGCACCAATCAAGTTGTCTCTACTCCTCCAACTTCCTGAGCTAGCGCTCTGGACGAAACGCGCAGGGATCAGGAAACACACTCGGATTGTCGAGCATGAAAATGGACGTCATACCAACTGGAGTGCGAGGAGGGATTATCATGCCGTTGATGTGGAGTGGTTCATCTGATAACAGTTGCAGGCGATGCGTTGCTCCATATCCGAGTCTCAAAGCCTCTTTGTTAAGAGTGGGAGCTTCTCAAGCCGTTTGAGCGAGACAGGTTCCTTCGGATCTGGGAATTCGGTTACCAACTCAGTCACAAATGCTGTGAGCCTGCTTGGGTCATTGAACGTATGGAAGGCAACAAGCTTTAAGACGTTGGCTATAGTCAGCGTGCCAGCGCCGATTAGAGCCTGCCGTCTCAAGCCACTCCGGTGCGAAATCTGGATGTCGCAGAAGGCCAAACGGCTCCCCGAAGCAGTGTGCAGATATAACATCGGTTGCAAACACAGCGAATGCAAGACCCAAATCTAGAGGCATCCCCGACTTGGAGAACCCGTCTAATCTCTCACAGAGCTCGTGTATGTTGGATTGGATCATTGATTCCAGTTGCTGGATTGCAGTGCGTGGAAAGAGCGGGTTTAGAGCTGCGCTAGTAGTCATAACATCCCAATATCATTAAAGCACGTAACGCACGCCGCCTTAGCTGGTAACATTCTGCCACTGTTAAGCCGCTGCTTCGAAATTGATGATGAATGACGCTCAGGCCTTCGCGCTTCCATATGCTTTCGTAAAGAGTAGGCTGGGCTAAGCAAGACCTTGATCCTCGACACCAATATCATTTTATATCACCGAGGAACTAAGCTGTAGCAAGCGGGCTGGACTCGACTCCGCAATTGGTGTCAAATTTCTGGATCCCTACGTCTAGCTAGTACTTCGTTCATAATTAGATGCCTTTCGATAAGACAAAATAAAGCCATGGGTAGTAGCGCGCCTCGTTATCGACGGGATCCAGGATTGACGGTAGGTATCGCGTATGCCATTCTTCTTGCATAGCGTCACTGAACCTTTTCGGGGCCAGTCTCACCCATCGCGCTTTGCAATATTCCCAATATGCAGGGTACCAGCCGGCCTGTCCCCAATCGATGATGCCTTGTACTCGAGGATTCGGGCCCCGCGATAATATGATGTTAGGAGGTACGAGATCATTATGCGTGAACACGATGGGCTCTTCGCCATCAATGTCAATACCGCAGGCCTCGTGAAATCGCTGAACAGCATCTGCGCTTCGAAATGGCCCAACTAGTTCCTGCCGTTCAGCCAAAAGGATGTCATTGAGCGGCTTCTTGTCCCAGCTACCTATAAAACAAAATTCGCATCAGGTTAAGGCCCACAAGAGAAGTATGGATTACACTAACCTATGTAAGGGTCGCACTTGGCTTGCTTCAAAGCTCTCCACGCCCTAACCATGTCCTTTAACTCGTGGCAAACTGATTGTCTCTCGACTTCGCTCATGGTACCCCATCTTTCTTGTAATGTCTCACCATCAATTAAAGACATGTATATGAATCCTTGTCCCTCATCTTTAGTCCAACCAAAAACCTCAGGTACAGGGACTTGACCTTGTAGAATACTGTGCATTGCCCTTTGAGTTTGCGCTTCAGTACTGCCCACGTCACCTCCATACTTGATGAGCAGGCCCAGGGATGGGATTATAACGGGAGGCGGGCGATCGAAGCTTGTAGCCCTGGTGCTGCCTGACGCCCTGGCTATAGTTCGGACCTCCTCCGGGGAGGGGAGCGAAGGCGCACGTTGCTCTTGGAAGAAGCTGGAGTCGAAGATTTCCATCTGAAGAGTGAAATATTTATGTGGAAGGAATGATTCTGGGGCGAGTGATTTTGGGATTAATTATGCAGTATAACCGGTAAAGAGCCGGAGCATACGCGCGCGCATATTGGATGAGAGGGGGTTGCCTCAGGTTTAAATAGCTCGGTCCTTCTTACACGTGGCTTGTTTTTCTACAGGAGTAGCTATTAAACCAGAGCTATTATGTACACACAGGAAGTGGTATATAATTACATAAGGCGTTTTAATAAAATAGACCTTAGATTTAAGGAAGGTAAAGTTATATAATTAAACCAGCCTTAAATAGAACTAACGTAAATATATTAGCTTAAAAGAGGGGAAATAGGTTAAATAGAAAATTAATAACTTAATT